>PVKH010041616.1:0-10924 GCA_004027955.1 Chaetophractus vellerosus
ATAGACAGATGGAAATTGTAAAAAGGAACCAAACACCTGAAAACCACAGTAGCAGAAATTAAAAATTTCCTAGAGGGCTCAACAGCAGATTGGGGCTGGTAGAAGAAAGAACTGGAGAACCTGAAGATAAGACATTTGAAATCATTTGGTCTGAGGAGCAGAAAGAAGAAAGAATGAAGAAAAGTGAACAGAGCCTGGTAATCTGTAGAACAAGATGAAATATATGGATATATGCATTTTGAGTCTCAGAAGTAGAAGAAAGAGAGAAAGGGGTAGAGAGAAAATTCAAAGAAAGAAAGGCTGAACATCCCAAATCTCATGAAAGATAAGAATATACAGATTCAAGATGTTCAACAAACTACAAACAGGATAAACCCAAAAAGACCCATGGCATGACATATTATAGTCAAACTCCTGATGACAGAGATAGAGAATTCTGAAAGCCACAATAGAGAAGCAACATGTTACATACAAGGAAGCCTCAATAAGACTGAATACTGATTATTAATCAAAACCACAAAGGAATCGGATGTGGCTCAAGTGGTTGAGTGCCCGCCTCCTACATGGGAGGTCCTGGGTTTGGTTCCTGATGCCTACTGAAAAAAAAAACACAAAACTAACAACAAACAAATAAAGAAACAAAAAAAAAAAAAAACAACTCTGGGAAGCCAATGTGGCTCAGTGGTTGAGCACCAGCTTCTCAGATATGAGGTGCCATGTTCAATCCCCTCAAAACAAAAAGAAAAACAAACAATATGAAGACAAGAAGGCAGTGGGAAAGACACAACATGGTGAATGCAAAATAATGGCCAACCAAGAATTCTACATTGCCCTTCAACAATAAGGGAGAGATTGAGACATCTGTACATAAACAAAAGCTGAGGGAGTTCATCACCACTATACCAGTCTTGAAGACAATGATAAAGGGTGTTCTTTAGACTGAAAGGAAGGCTGCTAGACTGTGGATCACAGCAGCATAAAGTAATAAAGACCTTCGGTAAAGATAACCATATGGTACTAACAAGTGCCAGTTCTACTGTATTTTTGGTATTTAACTTCACTTTTTACTTCTTAGAAGTTTTAAAACACAAGCACATTAAAAGTAATGATAGTTCTATGGCTTTGGACATACAGTATATAAAGATATAATTATGACAAGTACAATAAAAAAGTGGGGGTGCGTGGAGGGGTATGATAGTGAAGTTACGTTGGTATCAAAACAAACATGATTGTTATAGATTTAGGATGTTGAATTTAAGCCCAATGGTAAATGAAAAAAAATCTGAAAAAAAAAATATATGCAGAAAGAAATGAGAAGGAACTCACAACAGCACACTAAAAATCAGGTAACTATGAAAGTAGGCGTTAGTGGAAGAAATGAAGGACAACAAAAGCCTAAGACTTACAAAGGCCAAATAGCAAAAATGGCAGAAGAAAGCCTGGCATTATCAGTAGCTGCTTAAAGATAAATGGAGTAAACTCTCCAGTCAAAGGTTGGCAGAATGTATTTTTAAAAAAAGAGCATGACTTAATTATATGCTATTTACAAAAGATACATACTAAATCAAGACAAAACTAGTTTGAAAGTGAAAGGATAGAAAAAATATATCATGCATATAGCAACCAAAAAAGAGCTGGGGTATCTATACTAACATCAGATAAAACAGACTTCAAGTCAAAAACTGAGATGAGGGACAAGAAGGCTACTATATACTGATAAAAGTGTCAATTCAACCAGACATAACAAATATAAATATATATGCACCTAACAGCAGAACCCAAAAATATATGAAGCAAATATTGACAGATTTAAAGGGAGAAATATATGGTTCTATATTAATAGTAGGAGACTTCAATACACCACTTTCAATAACAGGTGGAACAATTAGATGATCATTAAGGAAATAGGATACTTGAATAATGCTATAAACCAACTAGAACTAATATGATACATTTATACAGAATACTTCACTCAAAAATAGCAAAATACACATTATTCTCCAGGCTAGATCAGATGTTAGGTCACAAAACAAGTCTAAATAAATTTTAAAATATTGAAATCATACAATGTATCTTCTCTGGCCAAATGGGATGAAGATAGAAATCAATAACAATGGGAAAAACAGAAAATTCAGAAATATGAAGAAATTAAACAACATGCTTTTAAACAACCAATGGGGTAAAGAATAAATCACAAGAGAAATTAGGAAACATCGTGAGACAAATGAAAACAAAAACACAAAATACTAAAATTTATGGGATGTACAAAGGCAGTGCTGAGAGGAAAATTTATAGCTCTAAATGCTTATATTATAAAGAAGCAAGATCACAAATCAGAGAGCTCATCTCATAATGGGAGGATCTAGGAAAAGTAGAGCAAACTAAACCTAAAGTGAGCAGAAGGGAGGAAATAACAAAGATTAGAGTGGAGATACATGTAACAGTTAAAGAGAATTAAGGAGACCAAAAGTTGCCTCTTTGAAAAGATCAAGAGTATCAACAAACCCTCAGCTAGACTGCCAAAGAAAATGAGAGAGGATGCAAATAACTTACAAGAAAAAAAGGATTATAAGAGGATATGTAAACAACCATACTCCCACAAATTAGATAACCTAGATGAAATGATTGAATTACTAAAAACACAAAAATGACCTGCAGTGACTCAAGAAGAAACAGACAACAGACCACCAACTATAAATGAGATTGAACCAGTCATCAAAAACTGTCCACCAAAATAAACCCCAGGACAAGATGACTTCACTGATAAAGTGTACCAAACATTCCAAGAAGAATAAATACCTATTCTGCTGAAACTGTTCCAAAAATTTGAAGAGGAGGGAGCACTTCCTAACTCCTCCTGTGATCTCAACACCACCATGTCACCAAAACCAGATACAAATAGTGCACGAACATAGAATACAGACCAGTACCCCTTATGGATATAGATTTTTTAAAAAAAATTCTTAACCAAATACTAGAAAACTGAATCTATGATCAAGTGGGATTTACCCCAGGTATGGAAGAGTGGTTCAATATAAGAAAATCAATTAATGTAATACACAACATTAATAGAACAGGGGTAAAAAACACACGATCATTTCAATGGATGAAGAAAAGTGTTGACCAAAACCAGCATCCCCTTCTTGATAAAAACACCTAGAAAACTAGGAATAGAAACACCACCTCAATATGATAAAAGGCATATGTGGAAAATCCACAGCTAACATCATATGCAATAGTGAAAGACTGACAGCTTTCTTCCTAAGCTGTAGAACAAGACAAGGATGTCCACTGCCACCACTGTTATTCAACATTAAACTGGAAGTTCTAGTCATAGCAATTAGGCAAGAAAAAAGAAATTAAAGGCATCCAAATTGGGAAAGAAGTAAGAGTTTTCCTATTTGTAGATGATGTAATCCTATATATAGAATTCCTGAAAAATCTACAACAAGGCTACTAGAGCTGATAAATAAATTCAGCAAAATGGTGAGGTACAAGATGCATAAATCAGAAGTGATCCTATACACTAGTAATGAATAATCTGTAGAGGAAATCAAGAAAAAATCCATTTACAACAGCAACTAAAAATATCAAATATCTAGGAATAAATCTAAACAAGGACTTAAAGGAATTATACATAGAAAACTATAAAATTTGGCTAAAAGAAATCAAAGAATATCTAAAAGAATGGAAGGACATTCTGTATTCATGGCTTAGAAGACTAAATATTGTTAAGATGTCAATATCAATTCTATAAAAAGCAATTTACAGATTCATCACAACCCCATCAAAATTCCAACAGCCTTCTTTGTAGAAGTGGAAAAGCCAATCCACAATCCAAATGGAAGGGCAAGAAGTTCCAAATAGCTCATACAATCTTGAAATAGAAGAATGAAATTGGACTCACACATTCTGATCTTAAAACTCATTACAAAATTATATAAATCTAAACAGCATGGTACTGGCACAAGGGCAGATAGACCAATGAAACCAAATTGATAATTAGTAATAATCTCTCACATGTAAGGCCAATTGATTTTTAAGCAGGGTGTCAAGTCCACTCACTGGAGAAAGAATAGTCTCTTCTTCAAATGGTGCTGGGAAAACTGGACATCCATACGCAAAGGAATGAAGGTAGACCTTACATCTTATCACATATAAACATTTACTCAAAACCGATCAAAGACCTAAATACAAGAACCACACAATAAAGCTCCTGTAAGAAAACAGGAAGCACCTTCAGGACCTTGTGTTAGGCAATGGTTTCTTATACTTTACATCAAAAGCACCAGCAACAAAAGAAAAACGTAGACTAACGGGACTTCACTAAAATTGAAAATTTCATTGTGTCAAAGGATTTCATCCTGAAAGTAAAAAGACAACCTACAGAATTGGAAAAAATATTTGGAAACCATATATCCAGTAAGAGTTTAAATAACCCAATTAAAAAATGGGCAAAAGACATGAGTAGGTATTTCTCCAAAGAAGATATACAAATGGCCAATAAGCATACGAGATATCATTTCACATCCATTCAAATGGCTATTATTTAAAATGAAAAAAAAAAAAACAAGTATTGGAGAGGATGTGGAGAAATAGGAACCTTGAAGATATAATGTTGAGTGGAATACAGGTTATCAGGGGCCAGGTGGAATAGGGAATGGGGAGTTAATGCTTAATTGGAACTGAGTTTCTGTTTGAGATGATGGAAAAATTCTGGTAATGGAGGATGGTGATGGTAGTACAACATTGTGTACAACCATTGAATTACATATATTTGCATGTGGTTAAAAGGGGGAATTTTACGGTGTATATATATTACTAGAATTAAAAACAAACAACATTAGGGCTGTAAACCACAAACAGTGATCCCTAATGTAAACTATGGACTATAGTGTATAGTATAATTATAATACTACTGTTTCATCAATTGTAACAAAGTTACAACAGTAATGCAAATTATTAATAATAGGTAAAACTCTGTGTGGGGGGATATGGAAACTGCATTTTCTCCATGATTTTTATGTAAACCTATAACTTCTTTAACAAAAAAATAAATTTGAAAAAAATGAAGAATGAATTATGGCATTTCCAGATAAACTAAAGCAGAAGAGTTCATCACTAGTAGACTAACCCTACAGGAGATGGTAAAGAGAATTCTGCAGGTTGAAAGGAAAGGACAGTAGACAACAGATCAAAGTTGCCTGAAGAAAAAAGATCTGTGGGGAGGGTAACGACATGGGCAAATACAAATGCCAATGCTATTATATTTTGGTTTGTAACTGTATGTTTTACTTCCTACATGATCTAAAAGGCAAACGTATAATATGTAATGATTGGACTTATAATATAAAATCATGTAATGTGCGACATGAAGTACATAAAGCTGGGGGAACAGAAGTGTATAGGAACATAGTTTGAGTATACTCTTGAAGTTAAGATGGTATGGAACCAAATGAGATTGTGAAAGATTTAAATGTTAAATATAAGTCCCATGATAACAGCAAAGAAAATATTAGAGAATATGCAAGCTCACAGAGACTGAAGTTAGAGTTCAGGTTGCTATGGGTAAGAGTTGGGTGGTAGTGGAAATGAGGAGTTCATGAATAATGGTGTAGGGTTTGTTTTTGGGTAGGTGGGAAAGTTTTAGTAACGGTAGGTGGTAAAGGTACTGTTACATTGTGAATGTGATTAAGCCTATTGAGTGATATGCTTTGGAGTGGTTGAGATGGGAAACTTTATGTTGTATATATGTTTCTACAATTTAAAAAGGAAAAGAAAGAACAACCAAAGAGACAATGACAATTAAATGCAATATATGATGTGGGATGGGATCTAGCAATGGAGAAAAAAAGATTCTAAGGGACATTATTAGGACATATGAAAAAACTGGAATATCTACTATATAGCTTTATAGCAATGTTAAATTTCTTGAATGTGAATAACTGCACTTAAAGTGGTTATATAAGTGAATATAATTGTTCTTAGAAAGTGTACACAGTAGTATTAAGTGCTCAAGGAGCATGATGTAGACATCCTACACTGTTCACATAATGGATTGATAGGTAGATAGACAGACAGATAGATAAATGGATGGATTAGATAGGATGATATGGCAAGTGTGGCAAAATGTCAAAACTTGTGGACCTGGGTACTGGGAAGGGTAAGGGTATTGTGTGGTTCTCTGCATGGGTTTTGTTTTATTTTTGTAACTGCCCTGTAATTTTGAATGTATTTCAAGATTAAAAGTTTTTTTTAAAAAAAAACCTCTAACTCTAAAAGTCTATATAATAACATCAAAATTAAAACTGTTAGACTTCAGAGATTTTTTTGTGTGTATTTTAATAAAATGCATAAGCTTTGTGGTTTTAACCACAAGATTTCTACCACTCAGGGATTTTCAAAGTTATCCCAAATTTAACATCTCCTGAACAGCCTCTGCCTAGTAATCTGATACACTAAAGATTCAGAGAATGTTGAATTACTCTCTCTTCTCAGGAAACAGCAATAAAAATCATTCTAATTTTCATTCTCCTCTATCTTTGTAACATGGTTCCCGAAACAATGTCCTATTATATTCTCTGAAGAAACGAATCTTGAAATAATACTTAATATTAATGTTAAATAAAATCGTGCTAACAGATAATTTCTCTCAAATCTATGAGAAGACAGACAGAAAGTGAAGTATGACAATGACTTTATTACTCTTAAAGTCTCTGATGTCAAAAATAGTAAAATTGTTTGGTTCCCTAACTTGGTGAGAAGTTTCAGTTAAACTAACACATTTAGATAATTACAAATTCTATTTATTTGTCCTGAAGTTAGGAATTTCTCCCAAAATGCTAGATTCAAATTAAAGAATTATGTGTACTGCTCTAATATCTTCTGGCATTTTCATTATAGCTGTATGACTCTGAAATTTCTGATGTTTTTATAGCATATATAAACAAATTAAATCCAGGAGACTCTTATCTTGGCCAGGGATATTGTTTTAGAGCTACAGAAAATTTAAATTAGAGAAAGAACCTAAGGATCCTCAATTTTGAATAACAACGTTCAGCAAATGGCAACAGTTTGTGCAGGATCAAACCATTCAATTCTCAAAGAAATGGCACATTCAATTCACTGATATGCACAGTCCTCAGAGATCCTTAGTATAGAAATGATTTTCCTTTCATTATATGTGTCCATTAAATAACACAAGCACAACTTGATCCTTAAGGATAATGCAAATATGTATTAAATTTTCTAATATCCCCTAGTACAAGAGAGCAGTCATCATTTAAACACATGAATGTACTTTGGGGAGGAGGTATCAGAAGTACTAATGTAAGTTTAATCCACCAATGTATTAACCAAAGAAAGATAGCAGTTGACAGAATTAACCATATTACTTTACTTAATATTTACTTCCAAGTAAATATTACTTGGTACATATTATACATGTTTAATTCATTCATTCATTAAACATGTATAGTATGTGCCAGATTTCCTGCTGTGTATTGGGATACAAAAATAAGTAAGACCAGACATGTTTTCTGCCCTTACACAGCTGAGAGTTTTGCAAGGAAGAGGTCTTTAATCAAGTGTTAACACCATCAATTATATGAAGACAAGTTAAATGGAAATGAGAATATCATAATAGGAGGAGGAGGAAGTATAATCATGGAGGCCAGGGAAAGCTTGCCCAAAAGAGTGATGTTTGGGTTGAAATCTTGAGGAGTAGTTTACTCCATTAAAAGCATGAGGAATTGGGGCCGGCTCGATAGCCCAGTGGATAGGGCGCCGGCATACCACATGGGAGGCCCTGGGTTCGATTCCCGGGGACCTCTCCTAGCGGGCAGACCGCCTTGAGAATGGCAAACCGCCATGGGCGGGCCAGAGCCGCCGTGGGCAGGGCAAGAAGCTGCCACGGACATGGCAAGAGCCGCCACGGGCAGGGCAGGTCGCCCGCGGATAGAGTGCAGCCAGCCACCCGCGAACTGAAAGCCATCCGTGAACGGACGCAGAGACCCGCCCACAAGCGGGGAAAGCTGCGCCTGTGCAGTGACCACTCTCGGCGCGTCGCCAAAGCAGGGGGAAGGGGAGATATGTAATAAAATAAATAAATCTTTAAAAAAAAAAAAAAAAAAGCATGAGGAATTGTGGAGGGGACTGTTATAAATGGGGGTCCTAGGCAGTAAGTACTGCATGTACAAAGACCCTGGTGCAGGAAAGAATATACCATATTTAAGAAGCTGAGAGAAGGGCAGATAAACTGAGAGAGCACGCTGAGAAATACGGAAGGAGTGGCATACAGGGAATAAACTGGAAACAATGTGGCCATTTTAAGAATTCTGACCTCTATATTAAAAGAAATCAGGAGCCACTGAGTGTATAGGAGTGTTAATGACAGACTGGTGTTTTCAAAAGACATGGCCATGTGGAACACAGGCTAAGTGAGAATGGAGAGGGTGCTCTTAGAGTAACACAGGTGAAAGATGTTTGTACATTGGCCTCACTTGGTAGCAACAGACAGGTAAAGAAATCTTTGTTTTTCTACCCTCACAGCTTGATAGAGGGCCTCACACAGAGCAGACACACAAGAAATGTGCACTGAATGAATGCATAAAAATCAACATCATTATGCCATTTGGTTTATTTTCAAATGTGAAAATAAAGCCCTTAAGCCTTGATGTGCAGCACCTGTGCTACCATCACCATCCCTATTCTTTTAATGTTCTATCAGAGCCTCAGTTACTGGATTCTGCGTCCTTAAAAATAACTGAACAGTTTAAATAGCTGAATTAGGAGGGGCTGTATGCAATCTTCTTACTGTCTTCTTAGTAATAAGAATTTCTAATTAGTGGGGACATGATGGGATTTAAAAAGCGGTATTTCTTTAGTCAATAATGGGTCCTTGAAAATGACACTTGGGATCCTTATCACCTGTCAACCTGACGAGGTCCTATTCATGTCCTAACGAATTTCCAGAAGTCCATGAGTGGACCAACTTACAATCACTAGCAAGCATTTCAGAATTCAAATAGGGAAGCCTGAATTTAAACAAGATGCGATTTCTTTTTTATTTTTTCACAAAACATTTTAATTCCTCTTCTGTGGGAATACAGCTTGTCCCCCTTTGAAAAGATTCTTACCTTTTTCAAATGTAAAGGAAAATGCTTTAAATGCCTCAAAAAGAATGTATGAGGTATATAAACACAATTTATTCATCTCTCTATATAATTCTTAGTGTGCTTCAAAATATAGAAAATATTTTCAAGTAGATAAAGCAAATTTGCTATACACAAATATTGAAACCCATTTTTTGTGAATCTCCACTTCTTATATCAGAAATATTTGTCAACTGCACATGAAGTTTGAAGACATAATTACAACTTGGCAGCCAACCTGGAATACAGATTCCATTACCCATCAAATCTTGGCTGCCATAATTACTACCACCAGGACAAGTATTTTAGTTTGTTTATTTTGATACTCTTTTCTCATCTCCAGTCCCACCTTCCTGACATATTCAAGGTAATTAATCCATGGTAATGGCAGTCAACACAGTGGTCCTTTTGGAGAAGGTTACGGTTTGGGAGATGGCACAAGAAAGCCTTCTGGGGTGCTAGAAATATTCTATTTTGGCCCAAATAATGATTAAATGGTTATATATATAAAATCTCATTAAGCTGTTCTAAAGACTTGTAGACTCTACTGTCTGCATGAAATACCTCAAAAAATTTTTACAAAAGGAAATTATAGTGAGATATGAGAATAGAAGAATATACAATATGTAGGAAAGGAGAAATAGCACAACAGAAAGTATTATTATGCTCATTAATAAGAATGAACAAATTGCAGCTGAAAGCTATATATAATTAGATTGTTCTCTCTGGAGACAAATATAGAATATGTGAATCCACTGTTACTATGAGAAAGTTAAAGAGTTCATGAAAATCCTGTCTGCACAATTTCAATAGAAATTTTTCTCTGCTGAAGAGAAGTTAAACAAAAGTCAGTCAACTGGAAATTATTCTGCAGAATATTTCCCTATTAATTTTAAATAACTGAAATATTAATGCAAAAAAAACTCAGAAAACTTACATGAAAAATCACTTTTAAGTACTGAATTTAAGAGCAATATTGGATGTAATAAAAACATAATAGAAAACAAATACAACATTAACTAGTTATATCCAGAAACTATCATTTTTCAAATAATTGTACTGTTGTCTAGAACTTAAAACGTAATTGCATATGCCTACTCAGCTCATTCACAGTGGCTTTTGTAGAAAGGACTTAATTTTTTTTAATCCTCAAATTTTATTGTAAAAGGAACTGAATTAATAGCATCTTTAGCAATACTTTAAATGTTTTATTACTGAAATTATCCCCAAACTGTCTCAAAACCCTTAGAGCAAACGGCTAAACTTTGCTTTGGTACCTTACAAAAAGTAGATATAGGAAAGCGTAAAACACAAATTCTGCCAGTTGCTAAAGATTCCTAAAGACCCGCAGCAGAAAAAGTCTGCGAAAAGTGAGTGACTTCCCTGTCCAGAAGCAGGTACTGAGGAACATGGACTTCAGTTATGTGATTTTTCAGAAACAAACAAGAACTGACTCTGGGGCAAACGGTGCAGGACAAATCGCTTTTGGCAATTTTCCTCCTATGAAGCGCCAATGTGGAATGCAGGAGACATGCAAATCTATAGTCAAGAGCGTTTTTAAAAATTGGTGCAGTTTAAAAATTTCATTTTATAACAGCTTATTATTTAATCTATCAGAGAAAAACAAACATGAATTCAAGGGCCTGGTTTTGCTTGACCCCTCTGAAGCCGCCATTTTCATTCATTTGCTGTTTAACAACAAAACCTTTTGATTTTCAGTTGTGCTTTGGACTAACATGAAAATGTTAAATCCCTCAATTGTACTGTAGATA
>PVKH010041617.1:0-10919 GCA_004027955.1 Chaetophractus vellerosus
GTGATGGGTGCTTGGGGCTCAGGGAGAGGTCACCCTGATGAGGAGCCAGCGCTCTTCCCTCCCCCTGCCAGCCTTGCCAGCCAGCCTCTGCCCCTGCAACCCCCCGCCCCCAGCCCAACACCGCCTGCGAGTCCATTTCAGATCCCTGTTTCTGGAGAGAAAAGAGTGGGCTGCACTCTCTCTCCAGTCTCTCTTCCTCTCCTTCCCTCCCTCCTTCCCTCCCTCTCTCAAGTAAAATCTCCTTCTGAGGCTCTTTCTGCACAGTGCCAGCAATTACACAGGCTGCAGGGTAATTCTCTGCTCCCTAACCACTCCTGGGGGTGGGATTCAAAGCCCAGAGAATGTCAGCCAGCGGCTGAAGGAGGCCTCCACCCTCTTCACTCCCTTGCCCCTGACCCCTTCCCTGGGCCTTCTGGCGCTCCCCCTGCCCCCACCAGCAGCCCTTTTGCCTTTCTCTGGTATCCTCGTCTGCAGAGAAGGTGGACTGTGGCCTGGGAGCTCTGGCTCAGATGCCCAAGCCCACCCTGACCCCTGGGAGCTAGCATCACTGCAGCCTGCCACTGCACAAGGCTCTGCGCTCCCAGGGCTTGGGCTTTCTTTTCTCTCATTCCCTGGGAGGAAAGAGGATTTGGGTCAAGGGAGGAGGGAGTGAGCTAGTCTCTGGGTTCCAAAAGACAGTCCCATCCCAACCCTCTAGGGACCTGGAATCAAGTTCCTGGAGTAACGGAATCCGTGTACCTCGGTGGGGCCAGTAGTTCTCTTTCCTTCAGTCCAGTAGCCTCAAGAGGTCCCGGAAGCCCCCTGCCCGAGGCCCCAACTCCAAGCTGGCTGCCCACCACGGAAAGAAAGGAAGAGCCTCTCTTACGTGCATAACCCTAACCTGGGCCAGGCCTCCCTGGGCAGGATGCCAGGAATGTCTAGAGAGGCCCTTCCCCTCCTCTCCAGCTGGGCAGCCCAGAGCCCTGTAGAAGGAGGCCCCAAGGTCCCCACTGCCCCTTTAGGGCCAATCCCGCTGCCTCTGCCAGCTTCCCTGGCAATGATCTGAAGTGGGCTTCCGGAAAGGGGGCTCAGCTTCTGGGTGGGCTCAGCAAGTGTAGTGTCCCGGTGGGCAGGGGCTGGGGATCCCTGATTGAAGGGTGGGGCCTTGCAGGCATCTTCATTGCAGCCCCCTACAGTGGAGAAGCCAGGGGAGGCAAGGTTTGGTCTGCCCTCTCCCCCAGTGGGGCAAACTCTAGACAAAAAGGTACACACCTAGCAGCCCCACCCCCACCTTTAGCCCTGCCCAGACTTCGAGGACAATGGTCATCCCAGCAGGGATCCCTTGTTGCAGGCCCACCGTGTACCAGGCTGGACATAACAGCCTCTCACACGCCGTCTCCTTTAATCCTTATGGCCCTCTATTAGGTCCACGTTACAGGTGTGGGGACACTGGGGGTCCAAGAGGTCCACAGCCTGCCCAGCGTCACAGAGCTTAGGCGGTGAAGACAACGCAAAGCCTGGCTCCAGAGCCTGTGCCCCTCGCAGCCACGTGGGGAGCTGCCCCTAACTGCCACCCTGACACTGCCGGACAGGAGAGCCTGGCCTCATCGGTGATGTGCCTGGCCGTTTTAGCCCAGGGATCAGCAGTGTGGAGCCTGGCCGATCGCCTCCCTTTTTCTCCGCACAGGCCTCCTTAACCACAGGTCCAGACGCAGCTGCCCCAACGTCCTGAAAGCTCCTGGCATTGCCTGAAACGTTTTGTAGGTTTGTGCATTTTGCTAGGGAATGTGGACTTAGACTTCTGTCAGATTCCTGGAGGAATATGTGACCTAAAAAAGGTGGAGAGCGCTGATTGTTCTGGAAGGAAGAGGTCTGAAATGGATTCGAGGAGGCCTGGTCATGCCTGCCACCCTTGGGTTTTCTACCGTGGCCACACCAGGGCTCCCTTTCTCCTGAATCTCTGTACCTGGGGAGGCAGTGGGGGGGAGAAGGCTCTGCCAAGTCGCCCCCACAGAACCCAGGCTCCACTGATATCCATCTCCCATTGGGGCAAAACATCACTTTTATTTTCACTTTGGGCGCCTGAGTCACATCTCAACTCCATTTCACTGTACTCTGTGACGCAGTCCTGCCAGAACCAAGCCTTGGCTGCACCCTGAAAGGCAGCTCCCACTTCTCAGGGACTTCCTGGGTTCCATGTGGGCATTGAAACCAGCTGGAGAGGGGTCCCTGGACCACCCACAGTTCAGCAGCCCAAAACCATTGGTTCCTGCCCCCAACAAAAAAACACACCCAGAAAGCCAGGAAGTCTGAAGACATGAGTGAACACACATCTGCACATGGCAGTGTGTCCATATGAGGGAGCTGGCATGTAGGTGTCAGGATAGCATGGGTGTGTGTGTATGTGTGTGAGCGTGCATGTGCAGGCAGCCGACTTGTACACAGCTACAGGCCCACCTCCCACACATACGCAGACACCCAGCATGAGCTCACGTATGTCCACAACACCCACACGAACTCGTGTGCCCAGGCCTCACACACATACATGTTGACACACACACACCTTCCTGTGTGCATGCACCCGGCCCTCAGACACACATGCATATGGCCAGACCTGATAGAACACAATTGTGCACAGAAATGCACATTCTTGCACAGACATGTATTTGCACACTTTCGGGCCTCACACTTATTTCCCTACTGATGGGCACACAGCTCCGACCTGCCATACATGTGCACACACAGTGACACATGTTCACACCTTCACTTCCATGCAAACTAGCTAACAGCACCCCTGTGACCCTCGCACGCATACACCTTTGCAGGGCACACTTGGAATCCCAGGCCTCACTCGTGAAACGTACCCCAGGCCCTCCTCCCAGTGTACACACGTGAACACTTGCACACCCTGTCAGTGCACACAGTGCACCCCCACACTCAGTCCTTATACAACAACACACATCAACCCCCACACACACTACACACTCAGGCACACACATCCAGACCTCATACCAGCACACAACTGCTTACAGGGCACCTCTCCCTGCACTCCTGCTGCTACACAGGAACCAAACAGGACATTGGAGCTCCCTGGCCCAAGGGGCAAACTCCACCTCCAAACTGCACCCCAACCTTGATGCATCCTAGGATCCTCCACAAACCTAACTGGGACATCCAGAAACCCTTCCCCAATGCTTGATGTTCCACATCTTTCTGGGCTACCCCAAGGGGTTCCCCTTTCCCTTCATCCTCCCACCCTTATCTCCACTTCCCATTATCAGAGGCAGAAAACAAGCTCTGGGGATAGGCAACTTTCCAAGGGCCCAGAGCTTGTGTGCCCTCTGTACCGCTAGGTTCCGCACAGTGGTAATCACCCTAACTGGCTTGATTGCCCCTTTCCTCCTCCCAACACCAAGGAAGCCTCACCAGTCTCTCAGATATTAACCCTTGCTGTACCCATGCCTTCACTCCTGGCAGGAGCTGGAAGGGACGGTGGGGAGGGGACATGCTTACAGGGAGAAGTTGGCCACTCTGCACAGTCAGCACAAGGGGCTAAAGTCCAGAAGCACTAGCTGGGAGGTGGGAAACTCTCTGTCACCAGAGGTAGCCAAGCTGAGGCCAAATGGCCACCTCATGTAAACTGAAGACAGGATTCCAGCTTTGGACCCAGTTGACTGGCAAGAGCCCATCTTGATCCTGAGTTTCTAAGAATCTGTGTGTGCCCAGGTCAGGTGTGCTGTGTGTGTGTGTGCATGCATGTCAACCCTTCACCCCTACATGCACACAACCACCCAGCTGGCCTCGGCACATTTGTGCACCCCCAAACATGCCTACGCCCGACTCTGGGCACAAGCAAGTGTCCCCAGTCGCAGGTAGCCTGCGTGCATCCACGTGTGCAGGGACGCACGTGTGCAACCCTCGCACCACAGGCAAACGCACCGCCCGGGACGCTGACCCCCCTGCGCCCTCCAGGACTCCCGGAGGCGCAACTCACTTTCCCAGTTCCTCAAAGAGCTGGTACTCTTCCGTGAAGCGGGTGCAGGTGATGGTGGCCATCCTGGTGCTGGGCAGGCAGGCGAGGCTTGGAGCTGGGGGACCAGGACTGGGACGCCGCTGCTCTGCTCCCGGAACTAGGAGCCACTCGCCTGCCCGCGCTGCCGAGTGCCAACCGAGAGCTGGCTTGACTGACGAGCCCGGGGCTTCTGAGCAGGGCACTGTGGCTGCTCGCAGCCTCGCGAGCCTTCGTCAGCATCCAGGTCCCCATGGCAACCACCTCCGAAACGCCCTGTTCTGGTTGCCCCGGTAACTGCCTCCCCAACACCTGCCTGCCTTCCACTGAGAAACCTGCTCCCGGACGCCCTGGCCCTACCGCACACAATACTGCAGGCCTGTGTGGTCCGGGGGTGGGTGGACCCAGCATCCCAGGGTAATTGGCCAGGGGAAGGGGAAGGGAGGGGGGAAGAGAAAAAACTTAGTCCACAAGGAAGCTCCCCTCTTGCCATCTCCCCCACCCCAGACCGTGGGGCCCTTGTAGCAGCCAAGATGGGATGAAGGGGGGCAAAAAAAAGCAGTTGCCATGGTATTGACCAGTGGGTGCCACATTCCAGGATGGTCCCCGGGAAAGACAGGATGCAGTTACCCTGGCAACTTCATCTCCTCTGGAGAGACAGGTATTGCCCCGTTACCCTGGCAACAGCCGGGTTCTAAGATTTACAGGGAAATGATGGCTAATTCACTGGGATGTTTCTCTCTCTCTGTGTATCACTGTGGCCTCTGCAGCTAGCTCTCTGTTCCTTCTATTTTGTTGGCTGGTCGGTTTGTTTGCTTGCCTCTGCCTCTGTCATTCTTATTTTGCTCTCCCTCTGCTCTCCCGCCACCTCGTCCATCACACTGGCACAGGGTTGCTTGGGGGAGAAGCGCAGAGGAGACACAGGGGTTCTAGAGGAGGCTGCCCTGTATGCTGCTGCCCCCACCGCTCATAGCTGTGACAGTTGGTCCCCTCCTGAGATCTCTTCCTAACCTCTCCCCACCCCTTGCCCCAGAGAACCATAGAAATCTGGTCTCCTGGGGCTTGTGTCCCAGTTTCTGCATGTGCTTCAAGTCAAGGTAAAAGAGGTGGGAGGTTGTGGTGGGGAGGGGAGTGTGGCCTGGCTTAGCAGGGCTGGGCCAGCGGGCTTGGGCCTGCCCTGAAATCCTCATTCCCAAAATTTGTGGGAACCTTCCCTGCCAACTTCAACTCTTTGGGGCAACAACCATACCTATAGCTAGGGGTTAAGACCTGGAACATTAAGAAGGAAGGAGACTTGATTTTAGGACCAAGAATCTGAATTCAAGTTCCATCCCTCACATTTATTAGCTGTGTGACCCTGGGCAAGTCACTGACACTCTCTGAGCCTCCAGCTCCTTCCCTACAAAACAGGAGAACAAAGCTGTCCCTGCAGAGGAAGACTGTAAAAACAGAGTGGGCTGAGAGCTACAAAGGTCCTTGGGAAGTATGTAAACATGAGGGCTCTTTTTAGTTTCTGGAAGAGAAAAGGGAAGAACTAAAGGGGCCATGACCACTTCCATCACACCAGCTTGGACTTAGAATGTCAGACCCTTTGAACCCACCGCGCTCCACTCAGGGAAAGGGTGCCTCGGCTCATCTCACAGCTGGCCGGCTGAAGCATCATGCCAGCATTAGCCCCAGGGAGCACAGGGCAGACGAAAGGACCAGGGATCAAACCTTCTGGGTTTCTAGCCCACCTTTTCCAGACCTCCAAACCCCCTTACTGGTCATCTCACTTGCTGGACATCTGCTTGTTGGTATTTCCAGGCAGTAGCAGGTCTCTGGCTCACTACCCTAGGCCCTGGCGTCCCTGGAAACACCAGGGTACCCCCCAGTTCTGCCCCTCTTCTTAAGAGGCAGGGGCATGATGAGGTGGGCTTTCCTTACCGGCCACCTCTTGAGAAGAAGGAGGGGAGGCGAGCAAGGGAGAGAGAGGAGCGGGGAGGGAGGGGTAATGGTTTAGCCACTAATTGCACCATTACCACCTTCAGAAGAAGGAAAAACCACTTGGTCTTGTTTCTGCACACAATATGCTTCCTGCTTCCAACGTCGCAATTCAGAGGCAGAGAGGAGAGGCCTGCACCCGGGGGCTGCACACCCGAGGGCCACAGGCAGGGCAGGGGATGCTGGGCTGAGCTTGAGGCATGTGCCGGCCACCCTGGCCTGTGCCCCTCAGCCTCTAGGCTGGCCCACGAGGGAATGCCTTCCAAACAGGAAAGCGCTTAAACACCTTTATTGACCACCGAGGCCACCCCTGTCATGACCCAGGGGAGAGGCAGTGTTGGTCAGTAGTTAGAGCTCGGGTTTCAGGCCAGGGTGGGAATCTCAGCTCCACGACTTACAGGCTGTGTGATTTCAGATGAGTATCCTGACTTCTCTGTGTCTCAGTTTTTTCATCTGTGAAAGAGGGTGAATAATATTCCCTTTCTCCAGGGCTCTTCCGTGGCTTAAAAGAGATGAGCATGGCAGCTGACACTGTAAATCCTCAATAAATGGGAAGCTATTATTATTAAGGGACTCAAAAGTCCCTCCCCCTTCACACCCTTCCCTCTGCATCATGGAAGCACACATCACAGTCACCAGATCCTGGAAATTCAGGGCCCTGTTCCCTGGGGCCCCCCTGGGATTTAGCTGGCGGTTTGGACATCACCCTGCCTGGGCCTGATTTGCAGCAATTCCTATAGAACAAAGAACAGGGGCTGGGAAGAGAGGAGGGCACAAGGACCTCCAGCTCATTCAGGTGCCAACAAAATGACAACACTGCTTAAAAAATAAACACATAAAAGGCAAATGCGCTGTGAGTCTATAATAATGGAAGTATCGGGTTCAGAACAAGGGAGGTGATAGCCCTGCCTGGCTTGGTGCTGGCCTGACCACCCTCACCATCCCCCAGCCCCCACAGAGAAGGGCCACTGATACAGTGGAGTCTGTTCAGAAGAGACCAGAGAACATATCAGGTCGCTGAAGCAGGCAGCAGTGATTCAAGGGACTGCAAAGCGACGGAGGGGATGTCAATGGGCCAATTCTCTTCCATGGTGGGGACGTACATGGCAGAAGGGGACAGGGCCACCCCAGCCTCACTCCACCCCTGTCACTTCTGTCCATCTGTCCTTCCCTCCTCCTATCTCTCTTCTTTTCCAACTCTCCTTTCTTCTCTCTCCTTTCTCTTTCTCATCTTTTTTCCCCTTTTCTTCCCTCCCTCCATTGCATTCCTCCTTCTCAGTTCTCCCTATCTTTCCCATTCCTTTTCACTTCCATTCTTGTTTCTATCTCCCTTCCTTTGTGTCTCTCCATCTCTGTCACTCCCTCCCCATGGTGGCCGGGATCCTGTGCACACGTCACTGGGGGTGGGTGGGCAGGAGCCAGGCTGCAGGATCCTGACAGTGAGAGATGGCTGGAAAGGTGGGCAAGGGAGGGGGAAGGGGGAAAAGAGGAAGAGCCTCCTTGACAGCTCTGTCTTATGTGCACGCATGCATGCACGCACCCCTCGGATCTTTCGAGGGCCCAGCTCAGGGGTGCGGGGCCTGCTGGGACTGTCATTTGTCCATCACACCTCCACTGCACCCGCCCACCCTGGGTGTAACTGCCTCTCTGCCAAGGAGGCTCGGCTGCTAATACCCTGCCTCCCTGGTGCCTTGGGGCTGGCAGCTGTGGCCGGCAGTGGCGGGAAGCAAGGAGTCAGTGGCGTCTCCACGGTGCTGGGAGAATGAGCAGATGATAGCAACAGGGAGATTGTTCCTGCCAGACTCCCCACTCCCCAGGGCCATGGTAGGCACGTGAGGCAACATGTGTGCCTCATCTGGAGCATGCATGTGGTGCTCAAGTGCAGGCCTGCATGCCACAGGCTGGTGGCCAGGCCTGGGGGACCTGGAGACTGCTGAGCATGGCTCTGGCATGCGAGGACAGAGATGGGCACGTGGGGACAGGCTATACTCCATGTAGATGAACCAAAGGGAAGCAGGACCGAGTCCCTGGGCCACGGCAGGCATGGGCTGCTGATCAGAGCCCCAGTGCTCAGGCAGGCACAAAGCCCACCTGACACAGCTTGCACACTTGCTCACATGCATGCGCCCAAGTGCCTCGGGGTCCTTCAGGGCTGGGGCAAATACCCAGAAAACAGGCAATCCAAAGGGTCCCTGCAGGGCCCGCCCACTAAGGGCAGAAGGCACAAGGGACAGAATTGGTGGAAAGTGGGCCGAGAGAGAAATGATCCCGCAAAAGTCTGGGTGGAGGGTGACACGGCATGACCTGGAGTGAGAGGACCCGAGTTCAAGTCCTGTCATTGGCTGTGAAGCTTCTGGCAGGTATTTTCCCATTAGAGCTTCCACGTCCTTCTGAGAAAGATGGGGACAAAATGTTTGTGCACTGACTCCAAAGACATGAAAAATCGTCATGCCCCCTGTAGAGGCGGGCCCTGTGCTAAGCACCTTACACATGACAACTATTTAAAGCTCACAACAAACATCTGTTGAGATAGGTACAATTATTGCTCATTTTGCAGAGACGTGATGTGGCTTACCCGGTCCAGCAGTGGCTCAAATGCAGGACTGTGTAATGTCAGCACGTCTGTCCTGTGGCCTCCAGGAAGGCTGGGAGGGCCCTGAGGGTGCCCACACCCCTTACCGACAGGGTGACCAAGCCCTGGTTGGGGACGTACTTTCCCACAGTTGCACAAGTCAGAGGCTGAGGCAGGCTGGCTACCTGGAACCTGGTTCCTAGAACTCCCCTATCCTGCTCTGCCCTCTCCTTCTCCCTTGCACTTACACTGCCAGGCCTGTCCCCAGGTAGCCAGCAGCCACCAAGTGAAAGGAGGAAATGGACCGGGTTACTAGGGGACTGACCACCAGAACCCAGGACTCCATGGGTAGGGTCCAGCTTGGACCGGCTGCTCCCCTGCTCTAGCCCTCTATCTGGAAGATCTGCTGCCATCTGGGATTGGACCTACCAAGGGGGAAACAGGGGACGCCACCAGGTATCTCTGGGCTCTGTTCCCCCTGGTCTGTGACCCTGTCTGCCTCAGCTCAGCCCTCCCACCCCTCCCCACCACAGGGGATTGAGTGGTAAAAGCATCTGCCTGAAAGTGCCAGTGAGGGGCCTGGCATAGGGTGCAGACTGAGGTCCCCCGACCAGGGGATCTCAGGGAGCCCCAGGAGGCAGGAGGGGTGAATGGAAGCCATGCCGGTTGCTGGGCAGAACAGACGCCACAGAGGGCTGAGCCTCACGTCACCATGTCCCGAGTCCCAGTCTCTCCTCATCCAAGACACTCCACCACTCTCGGCCCTCCTGGTAGGCAGAGTTGGGGCTGCTGGGATCTGGGCTGGGTTCCAGGCTGAAGCATGAATGGGGTTCCTGGGCTAGTGCTAGGTTCTGGGTTAGGAAGGACTTCGAGCTGGGCAGGCTCTGGGCTGGGTTTGAGATTGACTGAGACCTGGGCTGAGCTTCCTTCTCAGAGCACTAGGAGCAGGTGCCAGGCCTTATCCCCAGCTGGACTCTCAACCTGGGGCAATCAGCCATGGTGCCTAGGAGAGAGCAGAAAGGGCCTCTTTACGGTCCTGCACTTGTGGCCCCAAAGAGCAAGGGTCCCAGGAAGAGCAGCTGGAGGCTGGGCCAGGGTCCCTCGGGCACAGCAGCCTCTGAGCAGGCACGGAAGAAGCCTCCACACAACTCAGGCCAGCCTGGAGCCGCAGGAGAGTCCTGGCCCCATGCCACCGTGGGAGGCCTAGCCCTCTTGGCTGGGACAAGCACCTAGCAGGGCTGGATATCCTAGATAATGGGCAGACTGGGGACAACCTGCCCCCTGGGGGACACCGGGCCTGGGGCGTCATCCCAGGGGGCACCTTCCTCATGAGCAGGGGCAGGGGCACCCCTGGAGCCTGAAGGCCTAGCCAATCCTGGTCGCTGCCCCGCCACAGCCCCGACGTCAACATCCTGGAGGCAGAGAAAAGTTGCGGTTGGGGGAGGTGAAAAGAGGTAATGGTCAGGACCAGGGGGAAAAGGCCTAGGACGAGGACGGTCACCGCTGCCTGCAGCCCCCGCTAGACCGTCACTCCCGGGCTGGGCCGCCTCGGCAGTGGGGATGCAGCTCGGTAACCGAGAGGCGGACCCCTCCCCCCACATCACCGCACCCACCCCACCCCACCCATCCCGCTCATCCACAAGCTGACGAGTCCTAACAGGCCTCCTTTGCCAACGACAAAAATAACTATTTTCAAAATTCACAGCAGGGCCTTCGCCTACACACGCTGCACCGACTGGAACCTGAAGGGAGATATGCAGAACGCATTGTGCGGAGCGGAGGCACGCGCTGCCGCGAGCAGGCTTCCAGCCCCCACGGCCCTCCTCCCCACACCCAGCAGTGCCCCCACGCATGCACACGCATGCACACGCATGCACGTATGCACACACACACAGCACCTACGGGGGGCGCCCAGAACGGCCGAGTGGGAAAGGCTGTTAGAGCCCTCGCTGGGCACGGGGGCGCTGAGGCCCAGAGATGGTCTGGGGTTAGCCTGAGGTCGCACATGGGGCCGGTGGCAGGCCTGGGCCGCACGTGTATGTCCTGCTCGGCTGCCCATCTGTGCTCCAGTTCACACGGCCAAGTGATGAGCTCACAGCTGCCCCGAGGACGCACATGCACACACCCACATGTGCTCACAGACAGACTGCACACCCTTGCTTCTGCGTTACAGCACTTTAATCAAGTCCACAGGCTTCTCTGCACTGTTTCCTCGCCAGTCCTCACGGCCCTGTGAGGTAGGCAGGGCCAGGGCTGGCCTCCCATTTGCAGATGGGGAAATTGAGGCCCAAGGTCAAAGGAGAACCCAGGTTGGCGATGGTTGGTTCTGGGGCTCTTTTCGCAGCTGTTTCCACCACCCTCGGTCCCGCAGTGGCT
>PVKH010041618.1:0-10903 GCA_004027955.1 Chaetophractus vellerosus
CCCCACGGTCACGTGAGAGACTCTTATAAAATCTTATATTTTTAACAAAGATCTTGTGTTGATTCTGTTTCCCGAGAGAACCCTGACTAGAACATATGGGTAAGCAGTTAAAGGTTTTCATCAGAGGTCTAAAAGAACTAAATTTAATCCTAGTTTATAATATTGTTAATCTTGGACTTTTACACACCCAACTCTAGGATAAATCTTTTTTAAAAAAGTTTTAGAAGCCATTGTAGATACCAAGCAGGCATATTTTTCTTTTATAGAAGTTCTTCCTAAGGTTTTCATGAGGATTAAAAGTGCTTATTTTTAAAATGTCAAGAACAATTTCTCACATACAATAAGCCTTATATAAGTGTGTATTAGATTTTTTAAAAAGTCTGGAAACCCCTTTTAAAATGCTATCGGTAATAATAGAAAGTAAATTATTAAGTCAATATAATATGTACCTATGTTGTACCATTGATATATAACTACAATACTTTTGTCAAAAGATTTGGAAAACAAGAGTGAATTTGATAAATTAGTTCTAAAGGTCAAAATTCACTATGAACAAATAAATAATTGATTTGAATTCCTGGATGACAGTAAATGAATATTCTTTCCAAGGGCTGTAGTTATAGTGGTATTTCAGGTGTGAATGTCTTATTAATTTTCCAAATTGGCTATTTACTTGGAAGAGACAGCATATCATGAAACTCAGTTAATAACTCTCTCTTTCAAATCTGTATTTGAATGTATTTAGGAAAATTTCTTAGTTGTATTTCAGTTGTCTCAAATTAAATGGATATATATGTATGTGTGTGTGTGTGTGCATATATATATATTTATATATATTTTTTTGGTGTTTACAGCTTGTTTTGAAACCTGACATTATGGCATCCAGTGGTTAATGATCCTAGTCTAAACTTATTAAAAACAAAAATGAAATACATTTAAATGACCATAATATCTTCTTATCATCAAGACTATTTCATTTTTATTTATTGTGACCTCATACTAGAAGCACCTTCATCAGGAGGAGTCTAAAAATGATTTGTATAGTTGGAATTAATTTGCCTCTTCTAGATGCTTTTCTCCTCTATGTGAAGTGAGGACACTAAGGTTAAAGGATGTCAAGCTTCTTTTTCAGTTAGTCATTCACTGTCTAAGCAAGTTATATGAACAGTTCAGTTGGTGAACTTTGTAAATCATTCAGGAATCTGACTGCTTTCTCAAAACATACCTGAGTCTTCTGGCAGAAGCCTACAGGTGATTGCCCCTGGATGTTTGCCCTAAGATGATTTAGAAAATTGGTTGGAAGCTTTTGTTCTTCCCCAGCTATCAAAAATTAACCTGCCAGAAATTTGCAGACACAGCAAAGTAACATTAATGATCAGACTCATGCACAAGACTTTCTTTTTTTTAAAGCTTGCTATTACAAGTTCCAAGGTTTCAGTGTTTATTATTTGGTAATATACTTTTGTATTTGCACTATAAATAGGGCATTCATTATCAGCATCTTTGATTGTATCAAATCTCCAGGGTGTTGAGTTCATGTACTTAATGGAGGCAGGTAACCAGCGTTCTCTTACTCCAAGGATGGATATGGTTCTCATTTGCTGGGAAAAAAGAGAGGAAAATCTTTGAGCTGAAGACTCAGCTCCAAGAGAGACTATCATCTGATTTCCAAACAGACTAGGGAATACATTGTGGTATAGGATCCCCTTGGGTATTCATTAAAGCCTCCTCACTGGGTCACAGAGGTGAGAGCTTAGCGGGCTGAGAGGGGCCTCATTTGTTATATGTACACGTGTTGTTTATATGTTCAGTTTTAAATATGTTTTTATGTTTAAGTATTTATTCACAACTTTATTAACATTGCCTTTTGTTTTTCTAGTTAATACAAATTGTCTTATGAATTTATTTATAACGTACTTTATAAGTAAAGTGAGCTTCAGAAGCTTTGAAATTTTACCTATAAGTTACTAAATTCTAATATCTATGAGGGTTGAACCAGATGACCTCCAAAGGATTTTCCAACGCTAAATCCCTGTATTCTGTGCTCGTGATTATTTTACTAAAATTCATCCTCCAGTTTTAATTTTTACCTTTGCTTAATTATAAACGTAAATATTATGTGTCAAATTGCTGAACAATCAAGTGGCATCAATATGAATCGTTGAGAAAAGGAAAGCTTTCCACTTTCGGCCCTTCCTATTTTAACCACTTCTCAACCTCAATATGCATAATTTCTTTCCAGTTACAGAAGTTCGGAATTTACATTTGGATACTTTGGATTCCATTGTTTAAGTCAAAAGTGCATAAGAAGGGTTCACTGTGCAGTCCGCATTCATTCCCACATGTGGAAGTGTAGGTCAGTTCTTTGGAAAATTTAAAACTGGGGTCATAAACTTAAAAGCCTCAAGGCTCAAGCATGTGCCCTTAATGAGTTATGCAGGTATTGTGCAAGTGTTGAGATTGGAGAGTATTCTTCCCTGTGTGCATTTGACAACCATTTTTCCTCCCTGAGCCAGGAGAGAATGATCACCAGGATATTGCCAGATCCTCATCACCAGGATATTGCCAGATCCTCAGTTTTTTTTTTCCCCAAGGGAAACCAGAAATGATTTTTAATGTAAAATACCCAAGTTCTTATTGATATTTGAAATTATTTTAAAACACTGAACAACAACAACACAAATAATTGAAAGGAACAAAAAAAAATGACAACTTACAGACCATGTACACTAGCTTTTTAACCTCTAATTTAAAACCAGGCATGCTCTTCAGCTTCACTGTGATATATATTCTGCTGTGACTCCTTCCTCCAAACAGACCCCTCCCCTTGGGGATCTCCATTCACTCATACACTGCAATGTTGTACTTGTTTGAACTTGCCTTGAAACTATATTTATCTGTGGATTTTGACCAGAGTTCGTTCCTCAGTAGCAGTTACCATACTTATGAAGTTCTTGAAAAAATTTCTGTCTTCGGAATTCACGATAGGTTAACAGGCATCCAGGATTGATGTTGAGCCTGTGGTCAGCCATACTTTCAAAATTCTTCTATTTTACCAGTAATTTTTCTTCCTTTCTTATGGGTTAGCCCAGTACTTAAAAAAAAATTATTCTTCCTCTGTCAGTGTCATCCCTATACTTGACTCTATACATACCTCAGCACTGACTGCTTGTCTCATTCTTATTGTATTTTCATTTTTGTCATAATTTGCTTCTTATCCCTTCTAATAGTCTTATACTTTTCATATTACTGTAAATAATGGGATGGATAATGTGCACAAAACAACTCAAATTTGGGCATAAGCATGGTGAAACACATTTAGATTAAAGAATGATGCTATGGGCTGATATTAGAATGGCGTTAACTGATGGCTAAATCTGTTTGTTGTCAATGAAGTTTGATGTCACATTGTTCTTGGGCAAAGACTTGCTCACTTCTGTGAAAATTTTTAAAGTGGAAAGATCTCAAGTAAAGATCTTCTGTCCTGAAGTAGCTTTTATGGCACAGAAGTTATAGTATACACAGAAAGATGCAATAGAGTTTCTGAAATGATTCAGCTGGCCCTCATATGAAATGGATTTTGGGGTCCTCTTAATAAACATCAGTGTGATTTTATTTCTATATAGCCCTATTGTATGGAAAAGACTCTTGAGTGATCTTGTAGATTGCCTCGCTGAAACCAGTTAAACTTTATCTTCTATACTTCCCTGATATTTATGTCTACTTGTTTTGAAATGAAGGAATTATGGAGATACCAGTTTTTACTATTTATTCTGAGGGAGATACATGCCTTGTTGCTTTATGTAGTAATTAAGATCTATTAAATGCATTTATTTTTCACACCAATATTATGAAGGAGGGCTATTACTAAGTTCAGAGGGAAAGCCAATGTATAGGGAGCAGAAAGTACTTGCCCAAATCAAGCAGGTGGTAAATTATTCCTAAGAGTTGAACACAGCTCTCACTCTTAACCACTGTTCTGTACTGCCTTTCATTACTTTGTTTGAGATGACTCAAGGTTAGTGTAGCCAGGGCAGCCCCAAGTAAACAATGAATCCTGTTTTAGCAGCATACAAATCAAACCCTAATAGTTTGCTATGGAAGTTTTCTTAGGAATATTGTAAAGCTCCTCTGTTGATAGTTTGAGGAATATTTGCTATTTTGCAAACTGAAAATGCATTTGTCTGAGTCTGCCTGCAATCTTCTGGCCCCTCTCCAGTCTTCTAAGTTCCTTCAAAGATTACTGCAGTTGTTGGATCTATTTTGCAATCCTCTTTAAAAAAAAAAGGCTGGACTTCAGTCAGATGTCCAGGGGATTGGATCATTTTTCCAGCAACTGAATGTTTCTCAAATGTATCTCGAGCTTCAGTTTTCTTCTGTTTTTCTCAGTCAGGTGTACATGTTGTTTGGCAATTTTTAAAAAATCTTCTCTTATTTTCATGCTATTAATCTTAAAGCGTATACCTCTTCCTTTATTCTTTTGTGGATATTTGAATATTCCTTTAAAGAGTTGTTTGGTATTAAGCTGGTAGAGATTTTAAAAGTAAATCAGAAGTTACCTTTTTGCAAAGTGTGGATTAAGTTTAATAAAAACTCGGAGTGTTCTATTCTGGGCTGTTACCAATAACTTTTATTTTCCTCAATACAAGCCAGTAAAGGGACTTGATATTTTTGAGAATATCATTTAAATCTTTCAAGATAAATCTCCAAAGATTGAGTTAGTTTGTTTATTTCTTTTGTATGAAGAAGTATTACAAGGTAAAGAATACCAAATCATATACAGGAAACACATTTTTACTTTTGCTTTGTCAGTGATTTACTTTGTTAATTCTTATTTTCCACCAAGTGCAATCTAGAAACAAACTGAGTTTATGAACTCTAAGGATGACTGAGGACATCCAAGATAGAATCACATTTTTAAAATGCCATGCCAGTTATATTTGCAGTGTACTTGACCATCTATAGTCTCAAATCCTGTTATTTGTATTTATGGAAAAATAATATGTGACTTTTGAAAAACTCAAGTTAATATATTTCCTGGAGAATGCCAGCATCTTTGTGATTCCTTTCCTTATTTCATGTGCTTGAGATTGTTCACACACGTAGTCATACACACACACACACAATTGAATTTTAGCATGAAATTAACATGAAAAATAACAATATTTCCCAGCTGAACACAAAAGAATATTGAAAAATTCTTAGTGTAGATCCTGCAAAGTCAGTGACAAACTTTGCTTGTAGTTCTTGGAGGCAGCTTCATTGTAAAATGTATTTCATGCTTTTATTCCACCTTTCAATTTCTTGAATTCCTCAAGATTGAACTGCAGTTTTCTGTTAGATCCATATTCCCAACTCTATTATTGACGCATTTGCCCTCCCTCTTATGAATATCATTGTAATCGTGCTAGATCACAATGTCAAGAAACTGATCTTGTGCCAATTTTTAAACTCTGGAATAAATACAGTTCCCATTTGCAACCAAATTCTAGCAGGAAGAAGAAAGACAATTCAAAACAATAGTTTCAACATTTTATTCATTAGTAGTGTTTGTATTGCTATTTTTTAGACCACAATAATCCTTTGGAAGCAAGTTTATATTGTGTGAGTCAGTGAGCCTATTTAAGTTCATAGACCAGGTATAAAATGAAAAATATCAGGGTTCTTTGGACATGGTATTAGACATACTACATAGGGTAGCACACCAACACTTTAATGATTGTTGTCAGTGCCGTTTTTAAAACGTGTCACCATATCTAATTTTGTATTAATATTCAACTACAAAAAACTTACTATTGATGTTTTTTGCTGTGTATGATCGATAAAAGCATTGGAGAAAAATATCAAATAATACATGATAATGTTACCATATATCAGGAGTGTTCTATAGTCAGACTATATGAATTTATTAAATATTGCTTCTCTTCATACTATCTTTGGATCCCTTTTGCTTAATTGAGGTAGAGGAGTGTGTGTGTGTGTGTGTGTGTGTGTTTTAGGGAAGAGGTACAGCAGTTGGTTGGGGAAATGAAATGTATATATGGTTTGTGGTCCCAGCTGCCTGTTCTTTCTCTGAGAGTAAGAAGAATTGTGTGAAGTGGTAAAGGTTAAGCTTCCTCAAGGCCATCCTTTTAGCTAAAAGGCCCTGATTTCGCCTCTGGTAGTATATTTGGTAAGCCTTAACCTGGGTGTTAGCATTTATTCTTCACCAAGACTAAATATTAGTAATCCCAAGGGATCTTGCTTGTTAGCACTGAGTGGACTTGTAGACCAGGTCCCTTTCATAAATTGTAGAGTGGATTCCAGTAAAAACAAACAAAAAAAGACTTCCTTCTTCCTTCTACAGTAGCATGGAATCCCCAAACAGACCCATTTTGCTTTGCAAGCTACCATGATTTTGGTGCTGCTTACTTTTCCTTTTGTACTAGAGTCCTAGTTACACATAGTTCCTGCCATTGAGGACCCAGAAGGAGCCCCTGGAATGTATAAGCATGTAGCACTTGTTGCATCATAGCAAGGTGGTTCATGAGACGTTAGGGTCAGCAGTCCACGAGTCAAGTTTTTATTCTACTTGTGTGGGGTATGTGACCTTGGAGACATTATTCTACCACCCTTAGTTTCTTTTCTTCTTTGTAGAAGGAGCAATAAAAGTACCCGCTTCCTAGTTATTTTGAGGACTAAATAAGATAATACATATAAAAGTGCTTAGCTCTATATAAAGCATATAGTAAGTGCTTAAGAAGTTACTATTTGGCCCTTCCCTTTTGTCTTTCCAAAAATTTAAAGCATTCCCAAATTTGCCTTATTAGCCCTTCCTATCACTCCAGGCACACTATCCCATCAATTGAGCTTATCTGAAAACTAATTAATGATATAGTCCAATAAAATCTTTCACAAATATCTAATTTTGTCACCATATCTAATTTTGTATTGAACTAAGATATGACGAGATTTAATAGAATATATATATATATATATAAAGCTTTTGGTCAGGCTTCTTCCAAAATCTAAGCAACAAAGAAAAGTAATTTTTTCTCATAGCCTAGAGTTTTGCAATTTTATCTTCTTAGTGTATATCATTTCATGAAGTCTTACTGAACCACAGTTTAGTCCTTGTACTCATCATTGAAATCACTAGGAAAAGTCCTCCTCATTAACACAGAGGAAGGAAGAAATCAGGATTATTTGGTTTTGCATTTTCTACTTTTTTTTACTTTGAAAATATTAATTTAAAATACTCACTTCCCCTATGATCATTGACATTCTATTATAAAGTGATGCAAATCAATGTAGACTCAGGTTACCAAGATAAAGACCTGTGATATATTTTTGTCTTTCCTATAATTTCAAAAATCATTACTTTATGATTCAATTTAGGAAACATTTGAATCAGTACTTGATATCTAACCCTGTGCTAGAGGTTTCAGGGATCCGCAAAAATATAAAAATCAAGGAACCTCAAATTTCATTGGTGCTTATGAGATACCTATGATTAAAAGTCAAAATATATGATAAATATACTAGATATTAATACCACATGAGATCAGATTTAGGAAAGATCAGAATTATTCAACTATTTGAAGGTGGTTTCATCAAATATTAAACCTGTGAAAAATGAAACATTTGAAGAGTATTTGGAACCCAATATGGTTTGGTTATTTTATACTATGTGAGTTAGAGAGAGAATAGATAAAAGCTTAAATGAACTATTTAAGTTTTAATAACTCCCACTACCAGAGCCTTTAACCAAGAGCTGTTTACATGAAGAACCAAAAGTGCACATTTCTGTCTATTCTTTTCTATGGATACAGCTTGATTTATATGTTGATGAATAAAGAAATAAATAGAAGCAGTAGAGTATAGCACAGTTTATGTCAGAAGAAGTAGTAGATTTAATGAATGAGAACAAAGACTTGGTTTTGGACAATGTGGTTTTGAATCTTGTTTTTGACATTTACTGCCTTTTAGTTTTGGAGAAGTGTTTAAATCTCACTGAGTCTCATTTTCTCCTCAATAAATTTATATTTCAAAATGACTGTAAAAATTAAATGATGTAATAAATGAAAAGTACTTAGGACACTGGCAAAGAATATACCACAACATATATGCATTTAGCTATGACTTGAATTAAGAGATTTGTTTAGGAGCTTTGTAATCTTATGCAGCTGAACTTCACTTTCTTCATCTGTATTAAGAGAAAAATATCAACTTACCAAGGAGTTTTTAAGGATTTAGACCAGTGAATATATTGGAGTTTGTCATGGTGTGAGTATGTGTCTGGGGGAATAGAGGAGGGGAGTATTTTTGCCATACAAATCATGGATCTTTTTTTTTTAAAGAACTGATTTACCAACACAGTGATGAATAAAAAAAACAAATGATTAAAGAGAGAACTATAATGAAGTACTATAAAAAGCATAAAAGTGTTACAATATGGTGTTTACAAGGACACCTAAACGGACCAGGAAGTTCAAGGAGAACACCTACTTTCAAAAGAAGTAATCTAAATTGAGTTCTGAAAGACCTTAGTGTCTGACATGAAACTGAAAAGAGAAAAGTATTTGAGACAGGAGGAAACAGCATGTGTGACAATCCGAAACTAAGTTAGACAATTGCTCTTTCAAACAGCTGAATTCAATGGGGTGGAGCTTAGACTTTAAATGGTGATAGTGATATTAAGGAAAGATGGTATTTAAGTGGTGAAATGGAGCTGTGAAGGGCTAAATAAGACATGTTAAGATGGTTGGACTTTGTGAGCTTCATTCCATAGTGAAGGTGCCCATCATGGAATCAAGACTTATCAATGAGGTTCAAGTTAAAATGCAGCAGTTATTATTTATATATTTTTAACAGTGCCATAGATTCTTCATAGCCATCAGTGTAGTGGGGCCATTCAGTCATGTATAACTGTAATTAAAATATATTTTTCTGTCTTATGTGTTACGCATATTTATTACATGCATTTTAAAAATAAAGGCCTTTGTAATACTCTCAAAGAGTATCTGCTTTCTCCCTGATAATAATAACCCTTTCAGAAATAGAAAAAATTGGCATGCCTTTACTAGGAATCACCTGCTTCCTTTGTAAATGCTAATTTCATTTTATATTTGTTTCAGATTTTGCCAGGAAGAAATGTTCAATGCACTAGTGTGTTGTTTCCAGAGTCCACCCTTTTTAAATAATTTAACCAACATTTGCTTTCACATTTTTTTTCTTTATTAGAGAAGTTGTGGGTTTGCAGAACAATCATGCAGAAAATACAAGAGCCCCATATACTACCCTATTATTAACAATTTTCATTGGTGTGGAACATTTGTTACTATTGATGAAAGCACATTTTTGTAACTGTACTATTCACTCTTCCATGGATTTTATTTTTAATTCTTATTCTGTCACCATATATACAACCTAACAGTTTCCTTTTTAATCACATTCAGATATATTTTTCAGCGTTGTTAATTATGTCCACAATGTTGTATTACTGTCACCACCATCCATTACCAAAACATTTCTGTTTTTCCAAATAGGAATCCTGTACATTTTAAGCCTTAACTTCCCATTCCCCAGCCCATCCCCTAGTAACCTGTATTCTAGGTTCTGACTCTGAGTTTTCTTGTTCTAATTAGTTCATATCAGTGAGATGATAGAATATTTGTCCTTTTGTTTCTGGCTTATTTCACTCAATATGATGTCCTCAAGGTTCATCCATATTGCTGCATATTTTCACATTTTGTAAAATGTATATTAATTATCACATCTGAAACATCTTTTACTACCTTGGGCTGCTTCTTCCTGTGCCCGAAACTTGAACTTATTTAAAGTAACTTTGTTCTCCACTCTTTAAAAAGATGTTTTAACTCAAATACAAGAAAATATTTCTTTAAAAATTCTGGACAAACTACCTCCTCTTCATTTGTCAAGTGGTAGTGTAGGGGAAGATTTGTAAAATAATGCCAAGATGTCAAGATGTATTAAGAACTCTGCATATTTACATGAGTTTAGACTCCACAATAAAGGTGGAAATTTCATATTAGACATTTCTGAAAATTTTTGACTGCAATTTTGATATATTTTGGCTTCAGATAGATGAGTAGTTAAAAATGTGCAAATGTGAAATCATTGCAGAAATCATTCATCTTCAATTTGATTTCTCCTGTATTATTTCCTAAATATAATATTTAAAGTTTAGTTAGCATTATTAAATGGACATAATTGAAATGAGATTTAGACTATGTAAAATGTTATTTAACAAAAATCAAGCTCTTTAGTAAAGATAATCCTAATTTTCTCAGAAAGATGGAATATTAGAAAATGCTTTAATTCATTTTGGCATTTTACAAAAATATCGGACTACTCCTAACAAAAAAAAAACCTGGTGATTGGGGCTTAATCCTTTTATTATTAGCTGTAATTGAATATAAATTGCAAAGTAGTTGTCTTTATTTTTAGTACATTTGGAAAAATAAAACGACTCTTGAAAAGTCCAATCCCTGTGACTTATATATAATTCTAGCCTTTCATTTAACAAGTAGAATAAACACTTTAATATCTTTACCATTTGGATGGAGTGTCTGTCTACTGAGAGGTGCCAGAAAAAGCCTTAAATGATATGTGATGTGCTACTAGTCATCTAATGAGGCATTCAGTGCTACATGATTATGACTCTGTTACTCAGTCATTGCAGGTTCTATCTATCAAAACTGTGGGGATTCGTTTCTCAAATGAATCAAAAATATTTCCAGAGCTGGGGAGATTTAAGTGCTGAAATATTGAGCAACAAACTTGCCGTAAAGTAGAAGTGAATAAACAACTGCAAACATAATGCGGAGGGCTTCATGGTTGTCCAGTCATGGTAGATTGTTATTTTTTTGAAGTTAATTTTGGCATTCTTTGACATAAACAG
>PVKH010041619.1:0-10920 GCA_004027955.1 Chaetophractus vellerosus
AAGTTTTAGGTCACAGAAAAGTCACATACAGAATACAGGGAACTCTCATATACCCAACATCCTCCCTCTTTCCCCCTTCCTGTATTAATACCTTTTTATACATGGATGGTAACTTTGTTACAACTGATAGACAAATAGTGAAACATAGCTACTAACCATGGTCAATGGTTTACATTATGGTTTACATTTTAGACTGTACAGTTTTTATAAATTTTGATGATATTTAACATGTCCTGTGTCCATCATTGTAAGATTATGTAGAATACTTCCATTGACCATTAATGCCCCCTGTTCAATCTATTCTATTCCTCCCTCCCCTCCCCTTGGGGCCCATGGTGACCCCCTTGCTTCACTTCTTGGATGACAAGATTCATAGCTACTTGCAGCAACACTGAGGTCTTGACACACTGGTTTGTCTTCCCCTAATAGGAACTGCCTGTGCTCTCAAGACACCCACCCCTCTGTTTGTGAACAAATCAGTCCTCCCCAGGATAGGAGTCCAACCCCTTCCCATTCATTATGTCAGTCTCCACCCACTGATACAACACATTATGTCTCACACACTCCCTAGAAGCCTCCAGGTGTGCCCTGTCCTGAGTGCCCCCCCATTCAACACACTAAACTTTGTACTTTCACCCACATACCCACAAATCCCAAGTGTTCACCTGGTCCCTCTCACAACCCTCCCCCCAGTTCCCTGGGCCTTCTAACCCACCCTCTCCAATCTACCCACCTGTCAAAACTGCACCACCCAACCCAACAATATCACTACCTTCTTGTCATAGCCCCTCAATGTGCAACTACACACTTTCACCTTACCATAGATTACATCCGTACAGGCATTGGCTCACAACCTTCTTTTCCCTTTCTATTTCCTGTAAATCTATCTTCCAGACAATAGCTCTCTGACACTGCTCAATTTCCTTAATTCATATCAGTGAAGTCATGTAATGTTCATCCTTCAATGCCTGGCTTGCTTCGCTTAACATTAGGTCCTCAAGATTCATCCATGTTATCCCATGTGTTAGCACTGTATTCCTTACTGCTAAGAATATTCCATTGCATGTATGTACCACATTTTGTTTATTCATTCATCTGTTGATGGGCATTTGGGTTGATTCCAACTTTTGGCAATAGTGAATAATGCTGCTAGGAATTTTGGTGTGCATATATCTGTTCGTGTCTTTTGTTGTTGTTGTTACATATCCCCCCCACCCCCGCTTTCTGCTTGTTCTTGCTGTGTGTACATTCTTCTGTGTTCTTCTATGTCTGCTTCTTGTCTCCCCCTGTCTTTGTGGCGAAGCGCTGAGTTGGCCCTCCGTGCAGGCGGATCGCTCTGTTCGTGGGTGGCTCCATTTTGTTTCATGCGCGGCTCCGCTCCGTGTTTTGCAGGCAGCAGAGCTCCGTGTTTTTGCGGGCTGCTTGGCTCTGTGATTCACGGGCGGCAGCTCCGTGTTTCACGGGTGACTTTGCCATGCCCGTGGTGGCTCCGCCCTGCCCGTGGCAGCTTTTTGCCTTGCCCACAGCGGCTTTGCCCCACCCATGGCAGCTTGCCTTTCTCAAGGCCATCTGCCAGCTTGGAGAGGTCCCCGGGAACCAAACCTGGGGCCTCCCATGTGGTATACTGGTGCCCTTTTCCACTGGGCTATACAGCTGGCCCCCTGTTTGTATCTTTGCTTTCAATTCTTCTGCATATATATCCAGCAGTGGAATCACTGGAGCATATAGCAGTTCTATAGTTAGTTTTTTGAAGAACTGCCAAACTGTCCTCCACAATAGCTGGTCCATTCTACATTCCCACTAACAGTGAATGAGATTTCCTATTTCTCTATATCCTCTCCAACATTTATAGTCCTCTGTTTTTTTAATAGCCACCAGTGTAATGGGTGTAAGATGGTATCTCATTGTAGTTTTGATTTGCAATTCCCTAATGGCTAGTAACGTTAAGCATCTTTTCATGTGCCTTTTAGCCATTTGCATTTCTTCCTTGGAGAAGTGTCTTTTCAAGTCACTTGCCCATTTTAAAATGGGTGTCTGTCTTTTTATTTTCAAGGTGTAGGATTTCTTTAAATATGCTGGATATTAGCCTCCTATCAGATATATGGTTGCCAAATATTTTCTCCCATTGGGTAGGCTTCCTTTTTACTTTCCTGATAACATCCTTTGAGGTGGAAAAGTTTTTTTTTTGTTTTAATTTTGAGGAGATCCCATTTATCTATTTTTTTTTTCACTGCTCATGCTTTGGGTGTGAATTTCATGAAACCATTTCCTATGAGTAGGTCCTGTAGATGTTTCCCTATGTTGTCTTCCGAAGTCTTTATATTCTTAGATTTATATTGAGATCTTTGATCCATCTTGACTTGATTTTTGTATAAAGTGTGAGATGATGTTCCCCTCTCATTCTTTTGGATATGGGTATCCAGTTCTCTAAGCACCATTTGTTGAAGAGGCCATTCTCTACCAGTTGAGTGGGTTTGGTGGCCTTGTCAAATATCAGATGACTTTATATGTCAGGATCTATATCAGAACTCGCAATTCAGTTCCATTGGTTGGTATGTCTATACTTGTGCCAATACCATGCAGTTTTGACCACTGTAGATTTGTAGTATGTTTAAAAATCAAATAGTGTGATTCCTTCAATTTCATTTTTCTCTGTCAATATGTCTTTGGCTATTTGGGGTCTCTTATCCTTCCAAGTAAATTTTGTAGCTAGTTTTTCCAATTCAGTAAAAAATGCTGTGTTGAGTTTTATTGGTATTGCATTAAATCTGTAGGTTAGCTTGGGTAGGATTGACATTTTAATGATGTTTAGTCTTCCTATCCATGAACAGGGAATATCCTTCCATTAATTTAAGTCTACTTTGATTTCCTTTAACAGTGTTGTGTAGTTTTCTGTATATAAGTCAATTACATCTTTACTTAAATTTATTCCAATATATTTGATTCTTTTAGCTACTATTGTAAATTTTTTTCTTGATTTCCTCCTCAGATTGCTTATTATTGGTGTACAGAAATGCTACTGATTTTTGAGCATTGATCTTATAGCCTGCAACTTTACTGAACTCATTTATAAGTTCTAGAAGCTTTCTTTTAGATTTCTCAGGGCTTTCTATATATATGATCATGTTGTCTGCAAATAGTGAAATTTTTACTTATTCCTTTCCAATTTGGATGTTTTTTATATATTTTTCTTTTCTCAGTGCTCGAGCTAGTACTTCTAAGTCAATGTTAAATAGGAGCAGTGATAGTGGGCATCCTTGTCTTATTCCTGATCTTAGAAGAAAAGCTTATGGGATTTCACCTTTGTCTACTATGTTAGCTGTGGGTTTTTCATATATACCTTTTGTCATGTTAAGAAAGTTTCCTTCTATTCCTATCTTTTGCAGTATTTTTATCAGGAAAGGGTGCTGTATTTTGTCAAATGTCTTTTCTGCATCTCTAGAGATGATCACGTGATTTTTTTTTCAATCTGTTTATGTGGTATATTACATTGATTAATTTTCTTATGTTGAAACATCCTTGCATACCCGGGATGAAACTCACTTGGTCATGGTGTATACTTCATTTGATGTGTTGTTGAATGTGATCAGCAAGTATTTTATTGAGGATTTTAGCGTCTAGGTTCATTAGAGAGATTGGTCTGTAATTTTCCTTTATTGTGCCATCTTTATTTGGGTTTGGTATTAGGGTAACATTGGCATCATAGAATGAGTTAGGCAATGTTCTTTCTACTTTTATTTTTTGAATGAGTTTAAGCAGTATTGGTGTTAGTTCTTTCTAATATTTGGTAGAATTCACCTGTGAATCCATCTGGTCCTGGGCTCTTCTTAGTTGGGAAGTTTTTGATGACTGAGTCTATCTCTTTACTTGTGATTGGTCTTTTGAGTTCATCAATTTCTTCTGTTGTCAATGTAGGCTGCTTGTGAGTTTCTAGGAATTTGTCCATTTCCTCTAAGTTATCTTTATTGTTGGTATATAATTTTTCAATGTATCCTCTTATGATACTCTTTATTTCTGTGGGGTCAGTGGTGATATCCCCTTCCTCATTTATTTTGTGTACTTGAATCTTCTCTCTTATTTTCTTTGTTAGTTTAGCTAAAGGTTTGTCAATTTCATTGATCTTCTTAAAGAACCAGCTTTTGGTTTTGTTTATTTTTTCTAGTGTTTTCTTATTTTCTATTTCATTTAGTTCTGCTCTAATCTTTTTAATTTTCTTCTTTCTACTTCCCTTGCAGTTGGTTTGTTGTTCTTTCTCTAATTCCTCCAGGTGTGCAGTTAGGTCTTCGATTTTAGCTCTTTCTTCTTTTTTGATTTATGCATTTATGGCTATGAATTTCCCTATTAGTACAGCTTTGGCTGCATCCCATAGTTACTGATATGTCGTGTTGTCATTTTCATTTGATTCAAGGTACTTATTGATTTCTTTTGAGGTTTCCTTCTTGACCCACTGTTTTTCTCAGAGTGTGTTGTTTAACTTCCATACCTTTGTGTCTAATCTGCTTCTCTAGCCCTTACTGATTTCCAATTCCATTTCATTCTGGTCAGAGAAATTAACTTTTATAATCTCAGTCTTTCTGAATTCATTGAGATTTTTTCTGTGGACTAGCTTGTGGTCTATTTTGAAGTATGATCTATGTTCACTCGAGAAGAATATATATCCTGCTGTATTTGGGTGAAGTCTCTGTATATGTCTATTAGGTCTAGTTCCTCTAATGTGTTAATCAAAGTTTTGTTTCTTTATTGATTCTCTTTTGAGATGTTCTGTCTAATGGTGATAATGGTTTATTAAAATTCCCCACTATAATTGTAGAGGCATCTATTTCTCTACTTAATTTTTCCAGTGTTTACCTCACATATTTTGAGGCACTCCTGTTAGATGCATAAATGTTTATGATTCTTCATTCTTCTTGAAAGGTTATCCTTTTCACTGTTATATAGTGTTTACCTGTGTCTCTTACAATAGTTTTGCATTTAAAGTCTATTTTGTTCAATTTTAGTATAGCTACTGCCACCCTTTTTTGCTTATTGTTTGCTTGTAAAATTGTTTTCCAGCCATTCACTTTCAGCCTCCTTGAATCCCTGGGTCCAAGGCAGGTTTCTTGTAGACAACATATACATGGGTCATATTTCCTAATCCATTTGCCAGTCTGTGTCTCTTGACTGGTGAGCTTAATCCATTAACATTCAGTGTTATTACTCTCAAGGAATTACTTATATCAGCCATATTTTCTTTGGGTTTATGTACATCATATGTTGTTTTTATTTCTCTTTTCGTCTTTTTAGTTGTTCTTACACTCGCCTCCAACTCTCACTCTCCTGTTTTTTCCTTTCAACCTGAAGAACTCCCTTTAGTATTTCTTTAAGGGCAGTTTTCTTATCAGCATACTCTCTTAATTTATGTTTATCTGTGAAGATTTTGAAGTCTCTTTCAATTTGTATGCCACCTTTGCTGGATAGAGAATTCTTGGCTTGAAGTTTTTCTTTTAGTACCTTAACTATGTCATATCACTGTCTTCTTGCCTCCATGGTTTCAGATGATCAATCAGTACAAAATCTTATTGTGCTTTCCTTGTATGTGAGGGTTCTCTTTTCTCTTGCTGCTTTCAGTATTTTCTCTTTGTCTTGAGCATTGGGCAGTTTGATGAGTATATTTCTTGGAGTAGGCCTGTTGGGATTTATACTGCTTGGGGTATGCTGCGCTTCCTGGACATGTACATCTATCTCCCTCAACAGGATTGGGAACTTTTCAGCCATTCTTTCCTCCAACACTCCTTCTGTCCCTTTTCCCTTCCTTTCTCCCTCCCTGATGCCTATAAGGTGTATGTTTGTGCATTTTCTGTTGTCATTAAAATCCTTAAGTCCCTGCTGGATTTTTTCTATCTTTTTATCTATCTGTTCTACTATCTGTTTAATTTCAGATGTACTGCCTTCCACATCACTAATTCTTTCCTCAGCCTGTTCAAATAGCTTTTATGTGCTTCCAGTGTCTTTGATTTCTTGGATTGTGCAATTCATCACCATCATATCTGTTATCTTTGTATGTATGTTTACAGTTTCTTCAGTATGTTCTCCCAGTGTCTTCTTAATATCCTTAATCTCTGCCTTCACTTCATTAAGTTGGTCCATGGTATCTGTTTGGACAGCTTTGATTAGTTGTTTAATGTTCTTCATCTTTTCCTGGTTTTTAGTTTGTCCATTGAACTGGGCCATGTCTTCCTGTTTCTTAGTATGGTTTGTAATTTTTTGTTTCCCTCTGGTCATCTTTCTATCTTAATGGGTTTATTCAGTTGTTTAGCTTCTCTCTTTACTTTAGGGTTTTATTTAATTGCTGTTTTTGTGTGTTTTGTGAGTTTTCTCTTTGCCACTTTGTTTTTCTTATTCTATTTCATTGCTGTTGTCTGTGTTCTGATTACTTGTTTTGGCTTCTTTATGTCTCTGACTTTCACTCTTCTGGGAGTTGGTAAGTAGTGTCCTGGTTTGCTGTGTCCCAAAGCAGGTTCCTATGGCAGCCTCTGTTTTTTTCTTTGTTGTTTTAGTGAGAACTAAGATTTATATGCCTAACTCGGCAGCCATGTTCCCACAATCCCCACCCAGTGTCTTCTTAATATCCTTTATCTCTTTTAGAAGATTTGTCTGAATATCATTGATTAGCTGTCTTACATCCTATGTCTCAAAAGCATTCTTGATTCAATCCTGTGGCTGGGCCATATCTTCCTGTTTCTTATTATAGCTTTTAATTTTTTGCTGATGTCTAGTTACCTTATTATATTGGTGAATTTATTCTAATGGGTGGTTTCTCTCTTTTGCCTAGCAGTTTTGTTTCAGAGCTCTTCTTTGACTTTTGTCTAGACTTATTCTAATTCTTTAAGAGAGCTACACTTAAGCTGTCAAAACAGGGCCAGGGATGCACAAATGGGGTGCTGAGTGATCACGGGCCCTGGGATATGAGAGACTGCCAAAAGCATTTTTACTTCCTGCACTTTCCTGGCCTGCTAGCAGATGGAGAATTGGGTGACCCTTTCCATGGAGGTGTCCCTTTCTACCTCCACTTGCTTGTGATTCTGGTCTGGCCAGAGCCAAGATTCAAAATTGTCTTCACTGGCCAAACTCACTGAAGAGAAACCACTCTCACCCCTACACCAGACCCTTCCTCCTCCCAAGGAGGAAGACATCTATTCCTTTCTCAGCTGGCCATAGTGAACCATGTGTTTTATGCAGGTTGTTTGCCTTGAAGGTGGGGGATGGGTGTTGTTCCCAGCTGTGGGGTTTAGTAACTTGCAGTTTTTGTTCAGTTTATTTATCTTTCTGTCTCTTTCCCTCCTGTACAGTGCTTAGCACTCTCCTGATCTGCAGACCCCCAAAGCCACCCCCTCAGACAACCTTTTGACCTTCTTCCTTTGCTTTTGTAAGAGTTGACCCCTGCAACCCTACTCTGATGCTATCTTCCCAGAAGTAATCATATGCTGGGATTTTGGTTGAATTTGCACTGAATCTTTAGGTCATTTGGGGAATAGTGACATCTTTACAATATTGAGCCTTATGATTTTCAACATGATAAATCTTTGTATTTCTCTCAATAATATTTAGTAGTTTGTGTATCTTTCATTAGATCTGCTTCTAAGAAGAATTTTTGTATGGAATTGTAAACACTATCATTTTTAAAATTTCATTTTCTGTCAATGTGTTGCTCATATATAGAAATAAATTTATTTTTTCTTGTTGACCCATATTCAACATTTTATTAAATTCACTTATTAATTGGAATATTTGACTTTCCTGTGCTGTTTATATGCAAAAAGCATGCCAACTGCAAACAATAACCAGTTTATTTCTTCCTTCTGAATCATGTCTTATATTTATGTATTTTTTTTACTTATTGAACTGGCAGAGGAAATCCTTGTCTCTTTCCTGATTTCACAAAGAATGTGCTAATAACTTATTAAGTATAAATATGCTATAGTGTTTTCTCTTCATAGATATTATTTATAAGATTAAGAAAGTTCCCTTTTATTGTTAGTTGGCTAAGAGTTTTCATCACACATAGTTATTGCCTTTTATCAATTACTTTGGCATTTCTGAAGAAAACATGCTTTTTTCTTTTTTCTGTTAATGTGGCAAGTTGCATTCATTTCTTGTCAAATTCATGTAAATAGACTCCTTGTGGGTAATTTCCTTTTCATGTTTTAGGATCAAAGTCATATTGACTTCATAATATGAGTTGGGAGGTGTCTCTTCTTTTTTCATATGGGTATATGGAAGCATTCATTAGTGAAACCATCTAGAACTGAAGTTTTATTTTTAGAACAGATTTTAATAATGCAGTTAGTTCTGTAATAGTTACAGATATATTTACTACTTTTTCTTTTCTCAACTATGGTACCTTTCATTTTTCAAGGAATTTATTTCACTTTAATTTTCAAATTGATTGCTGTAAGATTGTTGATATTATTCCCCTCTTATCTTATTTGTAATCAGTAGGATCTGTAGTCATGTTTATCAATGGAATGAATATTTCTTAATGCAGGCTAATTAAACATGTAAAACACAGTATCATAAAGTAGGTTTTACCTTCTTTAGCTGATGTGACCATGGCAACCTTCCTAGAATATCCAAATATTGAAATAGCCATTTCATAAAGGAAATCTCCTTTACAAGCTACAATTGAATTTTGATAAAATCTGTTATTGATTGAATAACATGATATTATGAAATTTGTATGCTCATTAGAAGTAAATATCTATTTAACCAATTTTTCTTCTATTTTGACAATTTTTTGCTTCTACAAAAATGCCATAGGATATGCTATGCTTAAACATTAGATAATTACAAAGGAAAATAAAAATTTACTTTGGTTTGAAATAAAATTTATTATTAAAACTTTGATAAAGCTTCAAAATATATTGGACTAGAGAAAATACTAACCTTGCATCAAGTTAAGACCCTTGTTCTCCATTTTTTTCTTTTAGAAGTAGTTTCCTTCATACCTTTAGCCATTGTGTATTTAATTCTTCAGAGCAAGATTATTAATTATATAGACTCCTTATGGTAAACCACTCAAGAAAGACAAAGGAAGACTTCTGTATCCAAATTCCTAATTAGTCACATATTATTTAAGACACTGCTTGTATTAGTCAGCCAAAGGGGTGCTGTTGGCTTTTATAAAGGTTATTTATTTGGAGTAGAAGCTTACAGTTACCAGGCCATAAAGTATAAGTTACTTCCCTCACCAAAATCTGTTGCTATGTGTTGGGGCAAGTTGGCTGCTTCATTCAGCCTTCCTCTTCCTCTTAAGGCTCCATGGTCCTTGCTTCTTCCAATATCAACTGCAGCCCACCAGGCTCTCTAGGCTTTGTCTCTCTCCAGGACTGGATTCTCTCTGGGCTCAGGCTTGTGTCTCTCCACAAGGTCAGCTGTAGACTATCAGGTGATTTGCTCATCTCTCTTCCTGGGGCCTCTGCTGTGTCTATGGAGCTGTCTCTATTCCTTTGTGTTCTCCTGTGTGTTTACTTCCCAGGCTCCATCTCAAAACTCAAAACTCTGTTCTCTGCCATGTCTTTTCTCTGTGTGCCCCCACCCAGCAAGGGGGCAGGGATGCAACATCCTACTGATGTGGCCCAAAAAGCCTTCATCATTATTTAATCAAGTAAAAGTGAAACCTCTGAATCCAATATAACCTAAAATGCCCGGAGAGACAGACCAGTTTAGAAACATAGTCCAGAATCTATTTTTGGAATTCATAAACAATATTATATTGCCACACTGCTATATTATAAATGCTTGCTGAATTTTAAGTGAGAAAAAAACAGTTTAGGTTATGATACTTGACTTGAGTGGTCAACTTTAGTTACGAACACTAAACTAATGCCTAAAACATAAAAGACAAGACAGAATATAGTAACAGAATGTGAGGTTTGCTAAAGTTATGGAACAGGTAATCACAATTACTCCATTTCAATTGATCACTTAAGAAATGCCATAACCACATCTATCTACATGACACAGTATTAATCTGTTGAAATATGAAAAATTCATTCACTCTTGTGATGCTTAAATTCAATATTTCCAAAAAAATTCAGTCCAGTAAGATAATATGTGGAAACAAATGTTGCTAATAGGTGGTTAAAAACTGAAAGAAAAAAAAAAACCAAAGTAAGTAATAAATTAATCACTTTGTCTGCATCAGACTAGACAATAAGTTTTGGTGATTTTGGTTTTGTTTTGGTTTGATAATACTACAGTGAGTGATTTTTATTGGCTGAGTCAGCATGTTATCAGTAGCTCTTTCCTGAACCATTGCAATCCATTCTTCATCCTGGAGAAGAGGTGGTTTGACTAGGATAGTATTTAATGATGAAATTTAATACCAAATTATCAAAACAAATATGGTGTCTATGTACAGAGTCAAATGGTAGCATGGAACCTGAAAAATAGATATTAATGCTTGCCTCTTGTAATGGTTTCAGAGTTTTATTTAATCGTGAATTCCAAAAATACAGATTGGATTATTCTTGTAAACTAATCTGTTCATCTGGGCATGATTAAGTTATGAGTAGGGCGTTAACTGCCACATCAGTGAGACGTTGAGCCCCACCCCTCGGTGGGCGTGGTCTCAAGTATAAAAGGCTAGACAAGAGGAAGCAGAGCAGCAGATTGAGAAAAGCAGATTGAGAAAAGCAAATTGAGAGAAGGAGATTTAGAGAAGAGATTTGGAGAAGGAGATTTGAGAAGCAGTTCTGATGTTGGAGTGAGCCGTTCGCCCGATAGTCTACAGCTGCCTTGTGGAGAGACGCAACGCATAGAAAGCCTCATGGTCTACAGCTGAACTCGTGAAGGAAACAGAAGCTAAGCCCGGAGAGAAACGCAGCCCCGGGAACAGAGGAACCCGGAAGCCTGAACCCTGGAGACGTCGGCAGCCATCTT
>PVKH010041620.1:0-10919 GCA_004027955.1 Chaetophractus vellerosus
ATCAGAATTCATTGAGTTGTGCTCCAGTCTCAATCATCTTCCAGAGTTTCAAGAGAGTTGAATACGTCCTTTTATTTAGCTGTCTCTAAGGTAAAACATTCACAAGGATCACAAGGATACCACCATCTTAAGTCACTGCCATGGATTGTTTCTCAACCAAAAATAAAAATCCTGAAGAAATCAGAAGAGTTCCTTTAAAAGCTACCACTAAATCTACTCACCTACTACCCATAAACACTAGAATTTCTCCTGTTAACAGTGGAAAGACCTTCCTGTGTTCCATTTGTGCACTGATCCCCATCTCCTCTCAGCTTCAAGAATATTCATTCAGTAAATCTCTGCTTCTCTCCTGCATCATCAGTTTTTCCCTCTCTGATGCATAATTTCCATCAGAATCTGCAGTGTGCTGAACAATAGCTCCCTCCCCTCAAATGATATATCCATATCCCAATATCCATATTTGTGGTTGTTACATTATTTGGAAAAAGGGTTTTTTGCTGATAGAATTAAATTAAAGGTCAGGGAGTGAGATGATCCTGATTACCCAGTGGGCCCTAATCTAATAACAAATGACATTATAAAGAAAAAGAAGAGAAGACACAGACACAGAAAAGGGAGGAGGCAAGTTGACTACAGAGACAGAGATTGGAGTGATGCAGCCAAGGAAGCCAAGGAATGCCGAGAACAGTCAGAGCAAGAAGAGGCGAGGAAGGATACTCCACAAAGGGAATGCCACCATTTTAACAACTTGAGTTTGGACCTCTGCCACCAGAATTGAGAGAGACTAAATTTCTGTTGTCACCCAGTTTGTGGTGATTTCTTGTAGCAGCTCTAGGAAACTAATATGGCATCCAAAAATGATAATATTTCTCCCATCTTAAAAAAAATACTGAAAAAAACAAATTTTATCTTAAATAATTTTCTCCTCCAGGTACCATCCCATTTTTCTTTCCTTTATTATGAATGTCCTGGAAGGAAATATCTCTACTTGCTGCTTCCAATTTCTTTCCTTTCCTTCTCTCGTGAACCCATTCCAATCAGGTTTTTCTTTTCCAACATCACACCACAAAGAAACTGATCTCACTGAAGTCACCAGTGACCTCAACCAATAGATTTTAAATCCAATTTTTATTTCTCATTCCTTATCTTACTTGATCTATGAGCAGCTATTGTGTTATTGATGCAGGAGATCACTCTCTCCTCTGTTAAATCATTTCTTCACTTAGCTTCTAGTGTATCTCACTCACCTGGTTTTCCATCACATTTACCACTGCTGCATGTTTTTCATCTCCCCAACTTAAATATTTTGGATTGCCCTAGGCTTTGCTCCCTAAACCACATCTTGAATATATATACTCACTCTATTGGATTTCAACCAGTCTTATGGCTTTAAAACCATGTCTATGCCAGATAATCCCTAATTTTTTCCTAATCAACTTTGAACTCCAATTTCATGTATCCAACTATCTCATTATTATCCTTACTTAAACATGTAAAGCTTTTCCCAAACTTAACATCCCCAAAACAGAGCTTCTGGTACTTCTGTAACTCCTTCTTCTCCCATGATATTCCATATCTCAGCTAATGGCAACTTTATTTATCCAATCAACAAGGGCAAATCATTTGAGTCATTTTTTACTTACCTTTCACTAGCTCTTTATACTCATAGATAACCATCTAGGTTCTCTAAGATAAATTCAAGATCAGAATATTTCTCAACCACAACTTCCAACACCCTGATCCAACTCAGCATTGGTTCACACCTGAATTATTGAAATATCTCTCTAAATCATCAGTCATCTTTTATCTTTTTCAGTTTTCCCTCAGCATAGCAGCCAGAGTGCTTCTATTAAAATAAATGCCAGCTCATGTTCTGTCTTTGCTGAAAACCAACTAATGGCTTCTTACATTACTCAAAGAAGAACAAAACATTTCTACAATGACCTCATGGTACCTACACAATCTGGCCCCCATTATTTTTGAGAAGTTCATGTTTTGTTACAGTCCCCTTCATTTTCTCCCACGCACAATAATGGTCATCTGAGAGTTTCTCAAGCAAGCCAGGAACCACTGGGCCTTTTTTCTTGGTCTTTTCTCATCTTGATTTGTTCTCCTCTAGATTAGTTATTTACAAAAGCATTTTTTTTCCATTAAGTCTTTTTCTGGCCTCTTTGTCTAAAATTTCAGTTTTCCTCCCTGCATTATTTTTTCTCTTTAGCACATATCAATATCTAACATTCCATGTATTTTGCTTATTTATCTTGCTTATTACTTATCTCCCTTACAGATTTTGAGGTCCATAAATTCAGGAATATCTGTTAGGTGTTTTTCACTGTTGTATCCCCAGTACATGACAAGCACAAAATTAATATTTTTTGAATGACTGAATAAATGTTAGAAAGCATTAACCTTGAGAACTGGAACAACACAAGCTAAAGCAACAAAACAATACCTAATTCACATTTTATTGGTAATTTTAAACAAAAATAAAAATTCTCGGGGCTGGCTGTAGCTCAATTGGTAGGGCGCCAGTTTACCACATGGGAGGCCCCGGGTTCAGTTCCTGGGGCCTCCTTGAGTGGGCAGACCACCTTGAGAAGGCAAGCCGCCATGACAGGGCAAAGCCGCCACGGGCAGGGTAAAGCCTCTGCGGGCAGGGCAAAGCCACCATGGGCAGGGCAAGCCCCCACCAGCAGGACAAGCCGCCCGCAAGCAGACAAGGCCGCCACGTGGTGAGCTGACTCAGCAAGCCCCCGCAATGGGGGGGAGACAAGCAGACACAGAAGAACGCAAAACAAATGAACACAGCAAGAATAAGCAGAAAGGGAGGGATATATAATTTTTAAAAATTCTCATATCACACAAATGAAAAAAGCTAAATTTGGGATAGTTCATGGAATATTTTGGGTTTTACATTTATTATCATAAACTACTTATATTTCAGAATTTTTTGATAATAATCAATTTCCTTTTTACACAGTATTTTTAAATTTTTTTTGGTCATCAAAATTAGCTTCATGTTAAAGCAAAGTATATGACAGAGAAATGAAATAGTGCTAAGGATATGTTATTTATTTTAATGTATTATCACTTTGGGCAACAACGAAAATTATTGTGGTAAAGTTGCTATTATTTTCTGCCAGAAAGTTATATTTGTTTTCCTTTCAACTAACTAGTAAAAACAGAGACTATATACCCATATGCATAACTTTACCTAAACTATTCCTCAAAATTGGACTCAATATTACTATTCTATTAAATATTTTAGAAAAATAAATTGTTATAGACCCTCTGAATATTCAATATGTTTTAATTTTAGGACATAGTTTCTCATATTTTTAACAACTTTTTCTGTGGTTAATGGAGGTCAATTTTCTAGAGTTATACCTGAATTGTTTAATCAGGTATTAATCTTAAATCAATATGTTTCATTAAATATCACAAACATTTCTGGTTAAATAACTAATTCTAATCTCCCCCTCTTGATTTCTGATTTTCATTATTTGTATCCTCTCTTTTTTTCTTTGTCAGTCTAGCTAAAAGTTTGTCAATTCTATTGATTTTGTCAAAGAACTAACTTTTGTGTGTGTATTCTCTGAATTGTTTTTCTTTTCTCTATTTTATCTCCACTCTAATATTAACTATTTCTTTTCTACTGCTAACTTTGGATTTAAATGGCTATCTTGTTCCTCAAGATGTAAAGTAAGGTCATTAAGTTGAGATTCACAGCAATAAATTTCCCCGAGCATTGTTTTTGCTGCATCCCATAAATTTTGGTATGTTTTATCCTTGTTTTCATCTGTCCCTAGGTATTTTCTTATTACTCATAATTTCTTCTTTAACCCATCAGTTGTTTCAGAGTGTGCTACTTAATTTCCACTTATTAAAATTGTAAAATGTCCAATTTCCCTTGTTATTGCTGTCTCGCTTCATTCCATTGTGGTTAGAAAGGTTCCTTTTTTGTGATTTCAATTATTTAAAAAATTTATTTAGACTTCTCTTTTGTCCTAACATATGGTTTATTGTAGACAATGATTCATGTGCACTTGAAAACAATGTGTATTCCGCTATTGTAGGGTAAAGAATTCGTATATGTCGGTTAGATCTAGTTGGTTTATAGAGTTGTTCAGGTCCTGTATTTCCTTATTGATCTTCTGTCTCAATGTTCTATCCAGTGTTGTAACTGGTGTATGTAAACCTCCAACTATTATTGTAGAACTCTATTTCTCGCTTCTGTTCTATCAATGTTTGCTCCACATATCTTAGCATTTTGCTGTTAGGTGTATATATGTTTATAAATGTTAAATCTTCCTGTTGAATTAACCCTTTTATTGATATATAATGTCTTCCTTTGTCTCTTGTAACAGTTTCTGACTTAAAGTCTATTTTGTCTGATATGAATTTAGCCACCCTGGCTCTCATTATAATTCCATCCTTTCCTTTTCGACCTATTTTTATCTATGGACTTAAGATGGGTCCCTTGTATTATTTTGCTACACCAGGTATTTCACATTTCCATATAAACTTTAGAATCATTTTGACAATATCTAAAAAGTAACTTGTGATTTTGATTTGGATTGCACAGCATCTGCAGATCAAGTTAAGAAAAATGAACATCTTAATAATATTGAATTTTCCAATTCATGAACATGAGATATTTCTCTCTTTATTTAGATCTTTGAATTCTTTCATCAGTTTTGCAGTTTTCCACATAGAGATCCTGTACACATTTTTTATAAAATATCTACAAATTTCTTTTTTCAGTGTTGTAAATGCTTTTTTTTTTGCTTTGTTTTTTAACAAAATTCCAATTGGTTATTTTTATTATACAGGAGAGTAATTTACTTTTGTATGTTGAGTTTGTATCCTGCAACCTTGGTATACTCACTTAAATCTAGTTCTGTGGGGCTTTTGTATTTTTGGTAGATTCTTTGGAGCGCTCCATAAACTATTATGTCATCTGTGAATAAGAACAGCTTTATTTCTTCCTTTCCAGTCTCTATCTATATACTTTTTTCCTTGTTTTAATAGGCAGGCTAGGACTTCCAGCCCCATGTTCAAAAGGAATGGTGAAAAATGATGTCCTTGCCTTGAGTCTGATCTTAGTGAGAAAGCATCCAGTTTCTCCCCATTTAGTGTGACTTGGGGGTATGAATTTGTAGATGTTCTCATCAAGTTGAGAAAGTTTTCCTCTAGTCCTTGTTTGTTGAGTGTTTTATTTTTTATTTTATCAAGAATAGGTGTTAGTTTTTGTCAAATGATTTTTTAGCATCAATTGGCAAAATCATGATTTTTCTCCTTTACCTATGGATATGATGGATTACACTGATTGATTTTTGAATGTTGAACAAGACTTGCATACCTGAAATAATGCCCACTTGATAATAGTATATAATTTATTTCATAAATTGTTTGATTCAAATTGCTAAGATTTTGTTGAGGATTATTACTTCTTTGTTCATGAGAAATTTTGGTCTGTAATTTTCTTGTGAAGTCTTTGCCTGTTTTGGTATTAGGGTAATGCTGGTTTTGTAGAGTTACTTAGGAAGTTTTCTTTCTGATTAAATTTTCTGAACAAGATTGCAGAGAATTCTGCTAAGGGGTGTAAGTCCATTATTAACTAAAATAAAAATTTATGGATTTATGATATATTTACCTAAAAGCAGAGAGTAAGGGAATGTTTCAGTCTTTTGAAAAGAATAAGGAGGAAATGTTCCCTCCTTTATGGGATGAAATGGGGTACAAAAATTATTTTTTTCCTATTGTAACCTTTTTGTGTTGCTAAGATTCCTATGAATCAAGAGAAAGAACCCTTCAATTCTACTAAGAGTGTATGGACTTAGGAATCTACGAGCCTGCAATTATCAATTTCACATATGATCTTGAGTGAAACAGATATTTCCAGCTTTGTCCTCTTAAAATTTGGGGTGATATTTCCACTGAAGAGGGTTTTGTAATTATATTAGGAAATACATGTAAAGCTTCAAAAACAGTACACATAGTTGATCCCTTTTATTTCACCTTCTACCTTTTGCCAACGTATCTCACATTTTTCTGATGCAACATTACATTTTGACCTTCTTCCAACTTGCCCTTCTGACAAAGACGTAGCCTGCCAATGATGAAATAACATTATTTTGATTTGTTCATATAGCCTGAGAACTATGTGACTCACTTAGCACTCATTAATTTATTTAATACTCACAATATTCCAGTATCTACTTTTACAAATATGAAACCTAAAACCAAGTGATATTAACAGTTTTTTTTCTAAGGCCATACACATAAAAAGAGACAAATATAATTCCAATCCAGTTTTATCAGACACCAATAACAATGGACTTGTAGGCAGTCCAGAATTTCATAAAACACATCCTCCATATATTAATGATGTTGATTGTCAGAAAATGGAAATTGAGAGGCTGACTAGCCGGAAACATGAAGACATAAACTTGTGTTTTCAGAGACCAGACCCAGGTAAATACACATTCAAGAGCAAATATGATCACAGTCTACTTTATTTAACGAAGTTGTGGTGACTAGGTCAAGATGAAGGAACTGATTGAATTATCTTGTCAACCATATTTTCATCAGCAACAGTATGACATTATTTTCATGGTACCTATGAGACAGAAGTATAAAACAAAATTGTAGAAGCTCCATAGAATGTGATCTTCCAAAATGTTCACTCTTTCTTTCACTAGGAATCAGAGAATAAGTTGGTTCAATCTTAGGATACTGATTTGTTAAGGCTTAGATTGACAGAATAACCAAAATAATGGTATGAAATAGGTTTTAAAGCCTAAATATAAAAATGGAGGTTTGTTTAATACATGAAATATTTTATCAAGGAGAGTATCCGGATGAAAAAGAATAGAATCACTTCTTGATTTAGTAGTATTTTGAGCCAGGCATGTGAAACCAATCTATTATTTATATATGCAATGACTATTAAGCACCTTTTTTTCTTGATAGTTTACTTTTGGTTTAGATTCAGTATGCTTATCCAACTCCTCTAGTTTCACCTAATTGTAATTACTACTTGGTACGTAGGCTTAAAACTTGTTTCACAGCAGGATGATAAAACGTGATATTCTAGGTACAATAGAAAGCTTAATATTAAAAAAGACATTATGCACATGCAATAATTTCTTCTTGAACTATTTCCTGAATATCTAATCTATGACTGGCCATGGGATAAGCACTAGAAATATGTGAAACTTAGTACATAATGACTATGGAGATTTTATTAGCAATTCAGCATGTAATGACCATAGAAATAATATTAGCAGCATATATTCCTACTTTGGATTCATACATAGCCTAATTCTTTGAAATTTTCAGGATTTGGAACTCTAGTTTTCCTAAATACCTCAGATATCACAAGGCCAGAGTAAATATCATACTGGATCATTAGGGTGACACCCTGCCAGGAGAACCCCTATAAATTACAGTAGGCCTCAGTAAGCATTCTTTAATCCTGGCTAAGTGCTACTATTGTTTTGTGCGTATACATAAATTAACTTGGATAGATTCAAATCCATATTCTTCTACTTAGTGGTACTCTAATTTTTGGCCAATTATTTAATCTCTCTAAGCCTCATAGTTTTGTGAAGATTCAATGAGATGAATCTCATTCAATTGAATGAGTTAATTTTCCTTTTATGATTTATAGAAAAAATTAACAAAATTGCCTAGGACTTGGTTTTTCATTAAATTTACAGAAGCTTTCTTCTGAAAATACTAAGGTCGGTGATAGAGCCATGATTAATAGGCAGATGACAAAGTGCTTAAACCTAAGTCTGTCCTTTGTTAACTGTGTAATAATGGGAAGATGTTCTAACGAGTCTCAGCCTCAGTCTCCTCACCTATAAAATGGGGATAATATTACCCCCATTATTACTATAAAGAATCTATGCTTCTAGAAATATCTTTAAATCATCTGTACTCACTAAGTTGTGATCATTATTATTATTTCATTAAAATAAAGCCGGTTTCTTCACTCTCATATATTCTGTAGTCACTGCCTTATAGTCACTGAATTTTCACAAATTCATCATACTGATATAACTACTATCCAGATAAAAAAATAGAACATTATCAGCATCCCCACCTCTTTCTTGCCCTGTCATTATGCCCCATCCTCCCCAAAGGTAAACATTATCCTGAATTATGCTATAAGGGAAAAATTTTGTGGATTTTTTTTCTTTATAAAATACAATCAAACATTTTTACTCTTTGTGTCTGGCTTCTTTCATACAGCATTATAATTTATTTTTGGTATATTCCTAGGTATTGGATTGCTAGTTTTGCATATGCTCAGCTTTAACCAAACAGTTTTTGCAAGTTAACCAATTTACACTCCCGCCAACAGCAATCAGTTTTTCTATTACCCTTCACCTGTACCAATACTTGATATTGTTAAACTTGTTCATTTTAGCTGTCCAGTGGCATGCAGAAGCAGCTCAATGGGTTTGATTTGTTTTTTTTTCCTCATGAAAAAATGAGCCTAGGCTTCTTTTTATATGTTTATTAGCCATTTGCCTATCATTTTTGTGAAATAGCCTTCCAAGTGTTTTATTCATTTTTTTTTAGGTCGTCTATTTCCAATTGAGTTCTTTTATTGTTTTAAATTCGTACTCTTCTCTTTCTATATTCAGAGCTGTATGAAGTAAAAAGTCTTCATTTTTACAAGTTATTTCTACATAGATGGGGAAAGCACTAGACAATGGTCACAAAGGAATGTCTCCTATTCACTACTTACGCATTCAAAGTCTTGGGAAAAATCAGAGGAGAGGAGGAAAGAACAACAATAAGCAAAAGAGAAAAAGGAAATGAAAACCAAGCAGGAAATCAAGAGAAAATCGGGGTGCATAGAAAGAGTCAAATGCTTTAAATGGACAAAGACTGAAAACTGGGGGAAGGAGATATTTCCGCTTACATTTGTTTTTAAATAGATCACGTGGTCCTTGGAGCAGCATTCCGCCTCTTCCCTCATTCCTCATGGTCTCTGCTCTGCTCTGTTTAGAGTGGTCACTTAAATGACAGACTCTCTAAGTAATCCAGCAGCCTAACTAGAGGTCTTCTCTCACTGAGTTGCCTTAAGGTATGAATTAAAATGTAAACCTGTAAAACATCAATAAAGCTGACATACAACTTTTTGTTTCTAAAGATAGAAAGCGAAAAGAACGTGGCCTTAGGGTAATATACTAAGCCTGAAGGCTAACCTAGTCTCCTGCCACATATTATATTGGAGTGTTATTACATTTTGCCTATTAGAGCCACAGTACCCTTGGGATTTTACAGGGTTTTGAACATAAATCCTTAGGCAGCTCAAATTTTAGTTGATGCAGAAGTTCATACCATGGCTGTAACTCATGAGTGGGACAAAATGCCAAATCTTTTCTTGAGATGCCTAATGTGAGTGTCAAATTACCAGCCTCTACCAAGCAAAAAGGAATACTAATTAAAGGGGTAGGACATGTTCCAGTTGTTCTAATCAAAGAGAGCTTAATCCTTCCATAAGCTGGCTGGCTTTGTTGGAGAAATTTCTGAACAACCTTGTTACTTTTGATAACTGTAAGCCACTGACTCATGGCCCCTTGACAGCTAGCTGAGCATGTAATAACATTTCTCTGTATTTGGGGACTGGCTTAGCTGGCTTTATAATAGATTATTGTGGATGTTAAAGTGAAATGTTAGTCTTTCTTTAAAGCTCTGTATTCCCCAGTAATTAAGGTTATAAAAAGGGCACTGAGCACAATACAGTTTCAAGGTCGCCAAACACAGATATAACAGCCTTCAGTTTGTATAAATAAGGTATTAACCACAAGTTTATTCTGCAATTGTGTAATGAAAAAGAGGCTTTCCAAGAGTGGTAAGATAGGAAAGTATTTTGAAGTGAATAAAAACTTGTCTTTTCCTTTCCTTTTAACTCAAAAAAATATTAAAGAATAGAAGTAAAAGGGAAAAAAGGTATGATATTATAGAAAGGCAGAAAAAGGAGAAAAATATTTTTTTTTAAAATTGAATGCTATCAGTTAAAGGAAAATCAGATACAAGACCAGAGCTTCATTCAAAGCATATGAGATCACTGGGTAGAAAAAGAACCTTAGAGAAATCGTAACCTTTGGCATGAAAATGTCTACAGAGACTATATAAATAAGGATTTCACTTTAACTTTCAAAACAGTGACAGCTATTGGCTGTTTGTGTTTCCAATTCATTGTAAATTGGAAAAATTAAAGAAAAAGTTCACCCAAGAGGGCCATTTCACTACTTATTTCAAGGAAAGAAAGTGACGTCCTTTCATTCAAATTTACAATTTTGATATTCACTCACCGTCGGAATCAGATCCTTATGTTAGTCATTACAATAGAGAGAAATGTTACCATCACATATTTCATAAGAAATATTCCTTTGTGATGTTCAATTGCTGTATAATTTGAGATGAAAACAGGGAAGAAAAGTTTTCTCTTTAAGTATAGTAAAGGTAAAACAACTTCCTAAAGAGCAAAAAAGTCACACTAATGGTTGTAGATTTCTACTGCAGAGGGTCCTAGAGTTGGCAAAGCAAAATTTATAGTGCCAGTAAAGCAATCATATTTTCATTCTAACAGATAAGATCAGGGCAGGTACTCCCCAAGGAGCAAGACTTTTTACTTCAATTTTAAACTGATAAAAGGGAGGATGTACAATGCTTTATAGCGCAGACAAAATGTCACACTAGTAATTGCTATGCAGGTACTTAAGTACATGCCAAATAAAACCATAAATTATATTTCTCATGCATTAGGTGCTAATTGTGTCAGTAGTTAAAAGAACAATTACCACATAATATCTACCTTTTTAGAAGATAGAAATAATCAAGAAAATCATTCAGCTAACCTTTTCTAATGAATTAAGATTTCTTTTCCTTTC
>PVKH010041621.1:0-10915 GCA_004027955.1 Chaetophractus vellerosus
CTCTTAAAAGTGAAAAGAAAAGATTAAATAGCTAAAGATGGGAGAGCTGTCTGCAAATTACGTCATGTGGAAAAGGTGTCAATTTTCCGAGGCCCAACCCTTTGGGCAGAATAGGGATACTTGGGGATCCTTGCTGAGATGCAGAGCCATTTATTTATATGTGTACATTTACCTTTAATGAAATTACAAGTTTTATGAAAATTCTGCAGGACAACAATGAAATGGGTTGTGTTGGAATGTCACCAAAGTCCTGCCATTGGCGGCATTCACACATGGGCTGGACCCCCCCAAAATTGGGCATGTCATAGAGAGGAAGCAAACATGCTGTGGGGCTCTACAAGGCCGAAATGGTCACTGAGAATTCTTTCAATGCTAAGATTCTGTGATTCACACACACACCTCTAAGACGTACATCTATGCCAGTTTTTATTTTCTCATTTCACTTTCAACATCAGTTAATTGACTCTAATGATTTGATCCCCTCCACTATCAACCCTCTAGATAAAGGACTTGCAAAGTATGGCTTGCAGGCCAAATCTGGCCCACCACCTGTGTTTGCACAGCCTGCCAGCTAATAATGGCTTTTACATTTCAAATCGTCAGGGAAGAAAATCAAAGGAAGAATAATGCTTAGTGACATGAAAATTATATGAAATTCAACTTTCAGTGTCCATAAGTAAAGTTTTATTGGAACACAGCCACGCACATTTGTTTATTTATTATCTATGGCTGCTTTCACTTTACAACAGCAGAGCTGAGTAGTTGCAACACAAAGTGTGTGGTCTGCAAAGCTGAAAATATTTATTATCTGGCCCTTTACAAAAAAACAAAGTTTGCTGACCTCTGCTTTAGAGTGTAAACCTCTGAGGGCAGGGTCTGAAATCTGTGTTTATCTTTGTAACCCCAATATTTGGCACATAGTGGCTTCAATGCCGTGCTTGGTTGAATAAATGAGTGAATGAAGGAGGATCATATTCAGAACTTATAAGAAGTCATTAAATCTGCCTAGCAATAGTTTCTTCTTCTAAAGATGAACAAAGACTTCCATCCTTCTTTGCAAACATGACAAACATCAACTGCAAACAAGAGACCAGTCCAAGCTGATCTTGAGGCACTTGATGGCATCACAATGGCCAGCTTCTTTTCTGGGCCATATCTTACTAGTCATTACCTATTTTGGAAATCACCCTTGGACACAACTAAAGGTTATTACCTTGAAAATTGATGACATATTCAGACTGCTAAAATCCCCAAATGCCTAGAGAAACTTTGTCTTTTCTTGTATTAATCAGGTTGGGAATTAAATGCTCCCTGGAGGAATAATTGCGGGGAATTATTCTCTCCTTTCAACACACATAGAAAGCTACCTCAGCAATTCGGAGACATTTGCTGCAGGTTAGATTAATGCCAACACCTTGCTCCTCCCTCCACACAAAGAGAACATTAATATATTAAGTCACATTTAACTAAAACCTCCCAAACATTTCATCAGCAGCATTTCTGGAACCCCATTTAGAATGTTAAAATGTGCTAAAGATTCTTATACTGAATCTCAGACCATTCCCTCCCACTATTAGCCACACAATAGTAATTACCCAGCTGGCGCTTTTTGCAGAAGTTTTCCAAGTTACCTCCTCAAATTGAAGCTGTCAGGAGAAGAGCTGAAGACTTGCATTTCCTCCTACAGCTTGGTGCTCTAATTAAAACAATAAATACCGTTCCCTCCAAGGGAGAAATCAGCAGGGGGGAACAATCTCTTCTGATCCATTAGTTCCACAATGTGCTGTGTAGAATTTAAGTTCCAGTTCACATAGGACAGTGGAGGAAACTGTAAACACAGACAGTAGAGGGAAAAGAGGCAGCTGGTGGGGAGGTGGGGGAGTAGGGAAAGCCCCAGGAGCAAGGCCAGAGGAGGAGGTGGATGGGAAGCCCTGGGAGAGGCAGGAACACAAGCCTCATGAGTTTTCTCATCTTATTAGTTGGAACCAGCCTGATAGGATTTAGAAGAACAAGAACTCTCAATGATCATTTAGGTTACAATGTAGCCTATGGAATGAGTTACAAGATTTTATTCATTACTTTGCTTATTTTTATTTAGAAGACAAATATTTAATTAGACTTTTTGTAAAGTTATTACATGATCATTACAAATAATTTTAGCCATGGAGAGCAGTACAAAGATGAATGCTTTCTTATGTCACCTTAAATCTTCCACCAAGAAATAACCATCATTAACATTGGGAAAATATCATGTGAGCCATTATTTTTAATTATACAAAGACAGAATCATAGATTTGAAACCTTATAAAAATAGGATCATGCTGAGATTCTTTTGCATAAAAGTCTTCATTTTAATTTATCTTGATGTTAATAGAAAGGGGGAAAGTACAAATTGACCTTATTTCTTATTTGCCCAAAATATCCCTCTAAGGCTCATGAAAGATACATATTATGAAAACTATTTAGAGGTGTGATATTTTTTAATAAGTTTCCATTTTGGATCCTATCAATTGACGCTATCAAAGGAAAATCCCACAGCTCCTCCTACTTCTTATAACTGCATCACTCGATTGTTTAATAAATTGTATTATCTTTTTATCATATTTTGTCACACGAATAATATGGTCTGTAAATATAACTTACATAATTGATTCAAATTAGTTTTAGATTTAAAAGGATTCAGTATAGGGCCGGCTCGATAGCCCAGTGGATAGGGCGCCGGCATACCACATGGGAGGCCCCGGGTTCGATTCCTGGGGACCTCTCCTAGCGGGCAGACCACCTTGAGAATGGCAAGCCTCCATGGGCGGGCTGGAGCCACCGAGGGCAGGGCAAGAAGCTGCCACGGACAGGGCAAGAGCTGCCACGGGCAGGGCAGGTCACCCGCGGATGGACTGCAGCCAGCCACCCGCGAACTGAAAGCCGGCCGTGAACGGACGCAGAGACCGCCCACAAGCGGGGAAAGCCGCGCCTGTGCAGTGACCACTCTCGGCGCGTCGCCGCAGCGGGGGAGAGGGGAGATATGTAATAAAATAAATAAATCTTAAAAAAATAATAATAATAAAATAAAATAAAATAAAAGGATTCAGTATATACCACTACTGTTTTACTGTGGCTGCTGCATTTCTGATTTATTTATTCATTTATTTATGTTTTTGCTTCATATCTTTAATTAATTGACTTTGTCATCAAATGTACGTGTGGGTGTGTGAGAGTGAAAGAGAGATAAGAAGGGCTGTTGTGTGTCAAAATGTTTCACCATTTGAGTACATCTAATTGTCTTTATACCTGAAATACATCTCAGCTCCATTTATTTACCTGGTCACATCTTCAGAACTTTGTAGAAAGATTGCAATAGAATATTTCATGGAAAAGAGTGATGTCAATCTGATTTTCCCTTCTTGGCCCCTGTAGAAATTTGAGTTTGTGATATCTGACTCCAGTCCAATTCCTTCTTTACATAAAAAAAAAAAATATTGAAGCCAAATAACTTTCAATACAGATACTGTAATGGTTAGGCTAATGTATTAACTCGGCCAGGTAATTGTGTCCAGGTGTTAGGTCCAGCAAGCACTGGGCTAATTGTAATACAAGAGCATTTACGGACTTCAGTCACCAGTGAGTTTACTGCATGGATGGCTGATTACATCTGCATCAATCAGGGAGATTGCATCAGCAATGGATGATCCTTTTATTCAATCAGTTGCACGCCTTAAAAGGGGAAGTGATTTTAACATTCAGAGAGAATTTCCCAGCTCGTCTTTGGACAGCCAACTTCTCCCAGAAACTCACCAATAACCTTTCATTGGACTTTCATCAGAGCCCCTGGTTTGCAGCCTGCCTGCGGAACCTGGACTTGTGCATCCCCACGGTTGCGTGAGAGACTCTTATAAAATCTCATATTATTGACAGATATCTCCTGTTGATTCTGTTTCCCGAGAAAACCCTGACTAATACAGATACCCACTGGCAGTGTATAAAAATACTTCATCTTTGCCATTTTGATAGAGAAAATTATATGATACTATGGGTATAACTTATATGTCTTTGATTCTATAATTTAAAATCTTTCCACAATATAATCCCAACTCATAGAAGCCTCTACCAGGAATTTTCCCTAACATTTATGGAATAAGTAACAGCTATCTATCAGGGTACAATATCAATCTGACTGGATCATTCTGACCCTTGCAAAATGATTTTTGCTAATAGTAAAATATTCAGAAAGGTAGGATATCAAAGTTGGAAGGGACAGCAGTATATTCTAATTCAGTGGTTTTTAAACATTGTTGAAAGAGCCAAATTTTTAAAACTAAAACTGTGTTCTACTAAAGCTTCCTAGATAGAAGTTAGATCTGCTAAAAACAAAATGATATAGGGAAAAGGGAGGATAGAAATTAAGATTGTTTTTCCTCTTTCTGACAATCAGATGACTCAGAAAACTACAAGATCCTGTGGTATTATGGCTCACAACTTAAAGCCAAAAAAAAAAAAAAAAGCATAATAAGTTTATACATTGAGTCTGCTCTCTGCTCTGAACACAGAACAAGGGTAGATAAATCACTGAATGATTGACAACCATTTAGCGCATGCTCAGTCTAACTGACCATAGTGGAATTATGCAAGAAATTGAAAACACAGATAAGTGGAGAATTCCCACTCTTTAAAAATTAAGCCAATACACATCTAAATAATCCAAATGGCAAAGAAAAAATAACAATGGATATTAGAAAGCATTTTTGAACTAAATAATAATGAAAATACAGGCATCAAACTGTGTGAAATAAAAAAGAAAAGAAGAAAAACTGTGAAATACAGCTAAAGCTGTGCTAAGAGCGAAATACATAGCCTTAAAGTACATGTTTTGGTCAGCCACAGGCGTGTCTTTTGAAATATACCAAAGATTGGTCGGTCTTTATAAAGGGTATTTATTTGGGGTAGAAGCTTACAGTTACCAGGCCACAAAGCATAAATTTCTTCCCATACCAAAGTCCACGTGTTGGAGGAAGATGGCTGCTGACGTCTCCAGGGTTCAGGCTTCCGGGTTCCTCTGTTCCCGGGGCTGCATTTCTCTCTGGGCTTAGCTTCTGTTTCCTTCACGAGTTCAGCTGTAGACCATGAGGCTTTCTATGCTTTGCGTCTCTCCACAAGGCCAGCTGTAGACTATCGGGCGAACGGCTCACTCCAGCATCAGAACTGCTTTTCAAATCTCCTCCTCCAAATCTCTTCTCTGCTTCTCTCCAATCTCTGCTTCTCTCAATCTGCTTTTCTTGTCTAGCCTTTTATACTTGAGACCACGCCCACCGAGGGGTGGGGCTCAACGGCTCACTGACGTGGCAGTCAACGCCCTACTCATAACTTAATCATGCCCAGATGAACAGATTAGCTTACAAACATAATCTAATTTATATTTTTGGAATTCATAATTAAATCAAACTCAAACCATTACAGTACATACATTAGAAAATATGAAAGGTTGAATATCAATTATCTAGGTATTCAATCAAAGAAGCTGAAGGAAAAAATTAACCCTAAAGAAAATGAAAGGAAATCAAAATGATAAGCAAAGAAAATAATGAAATCAAAACAAATTTATTAATAGTTAAATTTTTTAAAGTGACTCAGAATAGATTAATAAAATTGATAGACTTCTAACAAAGCTGATCAAGAAAAGAAAGATGGGGAAAATCACCTAATATCAGAAATAAAAATGAAAAGATCACTACAGACCTTACAACTATTCACAGATAATAGAAGGACATTGTTAACAACTTCATGTGTGTAAATTTTAAAGTCTCGATAAATTTGACACATTTCTAGAACTCTCCGAATTACCAAAACTGAAACAAAAAGAAATAAAAGATATAAATAAAAATATATTTGAGATATATATTCTATATTTACTTATTTATATATATTTATATATCAAGTAAATAAAGATACATTAAATAAATTGAGCTTATAATTTTAAATCTTTCCACAGTATAATCTCAAGGCCTAAAAGACTTAACCACTGAATTACCCCTAACATTTATGGAAGAAATGACAGAAATATTTCACACTCTCTTCCAGGTATTAGAAAAAATCTTGGGGGGATGTAGTGGTATAAACATTCTCATCTCAATTTATGAGACCAACATAACTTTGATACTAAAATCTGACAAGAGCATGGCAAGAAAGAGAATTTAAAGGCCAACATCTCTAATGAACATAGATGCAAAAATTTTAATCTAAATTAACAATTAGAATTCAGTAATATATGAAAAGATGAAATATCATAACCAAGTGGAATTTATTCCAAGAACATCAGTGTATCAGTTGTATATCCACACAATAATGTTGTGTAGTAAACCACCCTAAAATTCAACGGCTCAAATCAATAACCAAGGTGGGCTTTGCAATTCTTCTAGTGTTCCCTGGCTCACAAATGTCTCTAAAAGACTGCTGGTGGGAGCATAAATTGGTAAAAAAAACATTTTGAAAAATATTGGAAGTTATCACTAATGCTGAACACATACATAACATATGACTTAGCAATTACACACCCAGATATAGTAGTAAACGCATATTCTCCAAAAACTGTACAAGGCAGTTCATAGCAGTGCTACGTGTAATGGCATGAAAATGATCAAAATACCCATCAAGAGTAGGGTGAATAACCTATGGCATATTCATACAAAAGAATTCCATTCAGCAATGAGAATAAAATAATTTGCTACATGTAATGATACCTAATATTGAGCAAAAGAAGCCAAACCCTGAAATAAAAGCATAATTCTGCTTATATTAAGTTAAAAGCATGAAAAACTAATCCATGGATTTATTAGCTGGGTTAGTGGTTACTCTTTGGGAGACTGACTGCAAGGAGATACAAGGGAAACTTATGGGTCACTGGTAAGACTCTGTTTCTTCATCTAGAATCCGGTTACATGGATGTGTTCATTTTGTGAAAACTGAGTCATACACTTAGGAGTGTTTTTCTGAATATATGTGCTTCACTTTTAAAAAGATAATTTTTATATGGTTCAAAATTTAAATATAGAAAAAGCAGAATATAGAAATATGTAGAAAAGATAGGGAAACGGATGTGGCTCAAGTGATTGGGCTTTCATCTACCATGTAGGAGGTCCAGGGTTTGATTCCCAGGACCTCCTGGTGAAAGGCAAGCTGGCCTGAGTAGAGAACTGGCCAACGTGGAGTGCTGGCCCACGCGGAGTGCTGGCTGGCACAGGAGTGCTGACTTGCACAGGAGAGCTGGCACAGCAAGATGACACAACAAAAAGAGACACAGAGGAGAGACAATAAGAGATGCAGCAGACCAGGGAGCTGGGGTGGCGCAAGAGATTGAGAGCCTCTCTCCCACTCCATAAGCTCCCAGGATTGATTCCCAGTGCCACCTAGAGAGAAGACAAACAGACACAGAAGAACACAGAGAGAGAAGACAGCGAGTACAAAACAACTGGGGCAGAGGGGTGGAGAAATAAAAAAATAAAAAAGTCTTTTAAGAAAAAAAGAAAAGATAGGAAAGTTATACATTGAAAAAAGATGCCATTAGGGATTGAAATGACAAACCACTGAGTGAGGGAAGAGACTGTATACACATTCCTTTCTAGAACTTTTCCTACAAATCAAAAAGAAAAGGCAGAAAATCACAGCCCCCCAAACAAGCCAAAGACTTGAGCAGGCACTTCATAAAAGAGAAAATCCAAGTTTCAATAAGCATATAAAAAAGATGTTCAGTTTCATTAATCATTAGTAACATATATTAAAACCATCATACCATTTTACTACATATTCACCACATTAGATAAAATGGAAAATACTGTCAATACTAAGAGGCAATAGTAAGAGGTGGTGAAGCAGTGAGAATTTTTGTGCAGGGCTGGTGGGAGTGTAAATTGGTACAAAATTTTGGAAGACAATGTGGTACTAGCTATAAAACTGATAAATGGATATCTTAAGACCAACAATCCCTCTCCTAGATATATGTCAAACAGAAATACATACATATGGTCTCCAAAAAACGTGCAAGAATATTCACAGGAAAATTATTTAGATTAGCTAAAAACTAAAACACTGTCTGTAATGGTTTGACAGTTTTATCTAATTATGAATTCCAAAAACATAAATTGAATCATGCTTATAAACTGATCTGCTCATCTGGGCATGATTGGGTTATGATTAGGGCGTTGACTGGGCTGCTGTCAGTAGGGCGTTGAGCCCCACCCCTCAGTGGGGGTGGTCTCAAGTGCAAAAGGCAAGGCGGAAGATTTGAGAAGCAGATTTTTGAGATGCAGCTCTGATGTTGCAGAGGGCCGTTCGCCTGATAGTCTACAGTTGACCTTGTGGAAGAAGCACTAAGCCTGGATAGAAATGCAGCCCCGGCAGGAGAGGAACCCAAAGGCCTGAGCCCTGGCAGATGTCGGCAGCTGTCTTGCTCCAACACATGGACTTTAGTGAGGGAAGAAACTTATGCTTTGTGGCCTGGTAACTGTAGGCTTCTACCCCAAATAAATACCCTTTATAAAGACCAACCAATTATTGGTATATTTTGCAAAGGCACCTCTTTGGCTGACTAATACACTGTCCTTTAATAGTAGAATGGATAAATGATCTGTGGCACATTCTAACAATAAAATATTATAGTTATGAGATTGCATCAGGTAACAGCATAAATAATTTTCATTATCATTCTATTGAGAAAAGAAGCCAAGAGTAAAAGAACACATGCTGCATTATTCCATTACATAAAGTTTAAAAAACAGACCCAAGTAACTAACAGTTTTAAAAGTGTGGCTAGTGGCTACCTCTGGGGGAAGGAAGAGACTGGGAGGCAGCCTGTGGGCTGCTGGCTACATAGGCATGTTCATCAAGCAATTTCCTGCACATATTATATTTCAATATGTTTTTTTTAAAGAAAGCATTTGTGAAGGACAAAGACATTATAAACAAGTTAAAAGACAAGTCACAAACTAGGAGAGGATAATATTAATGCATAATTGGTCACAGTTTAATATCCATAATATATTAAGAACTCTGGGAAGTCAATTTTTAAAAAAGACAATGATGCCTCAAAAGATGTGCCAAATATGTAAACTGTTAATTCCAGAAAGTAATCTAAGGGCCCCAAAACATGTTCATAGATATTCACTCTCCCTAGTTATCAGGGAAATGTAAGTTAATACAATAATGAGATACCTTTTAATATTCTTCAGACTGGCAACAATTTTAAAGTCTGACAATGCCAAGTAAATGCCAATGAAAAGTTCACAAATTGCTAGTGAGGGAATGAGTTGTTATAACCACAATGAAGAGCAATTTGACAATATCTAGCAAGGTTGAAAATGTGCAGACCAGTTGATTCAGCATGTCCACTTCAAGGTAAATACTCTAATACTCAGATGGGTAGAAGAAAAAACATAAAATAACATTAAATGCACCAGGAATAAAAAAAAAAGTGGAAACCCCCTGCCTTAGTTTTACCAGTCTGAATGACAAATACTACAAAATGGGTTAGTTTAAATAACGGGAATTTATTAACTCACGATTTTGAAGCCAGAAGAAGCTCAAAATCGAGGCATCAGCAAGGCAATGCTTTCTCCCCAAGGTCCAAAACATTCTGGTTCAGGCTGTCGGAGAGCCTCTGGGTTACAAAGCTTATATCCCTGCTTCACGTCACATGGTGATGCCTTCTCCTTTCTCTTCCCGTTGGCTTCCGGCTTCCAGCTCCTCCCCTGGCTTTCTCTCACTCTGGCTTCTGCTTTCTCTCTCTTTATAAGGCCTTAGTAACCAGATTAAGAGCCAATCTTATTGCATTGAGCCACACCTCAATTAAAATAACATTTTCAGGAGATGTTCACACCCACAGAAATGTGAATTAAGATTAGGAAAGTCTGAATTGGGGCACATATTTCAATTTACCACACCAACGAAATGTCTATCAGTAAGAGAACAGATTAATTGTGATAATAGTAAGACCCTTCCCTAACATAATAAATGGTGCCCAAACATTCAGCCAGGTAAAATGACAGACCAAGATATGAGGTTTTGTAGCTCCTGAGTCCCACTGGCACCACAAGGTAGAGTTGTTTGATCCAGCTTTAATATCATGAGAATGATTCTGGGTCCTATGTTTGAAAGGAAAGTTCGGGAGAGTGGTCAAAATACCAAGAACTGCCCCAGTTAGTTGTCACATCTTTGAAGGCCACATTGAAGATTAGCATAGAAGAACACTGGAAATGAGGGGACACACCTTAGCCTTATTCTCCAAAGATAAATTTAGTCCTCTGCCAAAGATTAGGCAGACGATGGAAACCAATCATCAATCACATTATACCTGAATTCACTCATTTCAAATTTTTACTATATGTTAATTAACAAATTACTATGCAACAATTAAGATGCATGAACCAGATCTACAAATGTCAGTTTGGTTCTATTTCTAAAACATAAGTTAAGTCAAAAAAATAAATTGCAAAATGTTATGTAGAGAGGAGCAGATGTAGCTCAAGTGGTTGAGCACCTGATTCCCACGTTTGAGGTCCCGGGTTCAATCCCCAGTACCTCCTTAAAACAAACAAACAAAAACACCAACTCTCATTGAGGAGCAGATGTAGCTCAGTGGTTGGGTGCCTGCTTCCCATGCACAAGGCCCTGGGTTCAATCCCCAGTACCTCCTAAGAAAAAAAAAAGTTATGTAGCATTTCATATAATTCAACTCAAATTCTAAAGCTAGTAAAATAATATTATATTTCATTTAGTAATACTTATGTAATAAAATTCTAAAACAGTAATGGAAGGATACACACCAGCTTCAGGATTGAGGTTACCTCGGGGAGGAAGGGAGATGAGATCATGGCAGTGCCTAAGGGAATTTCGATTGTTAGGTCTTTTAAAAAATCAGAGCCCAATATGG
>PVKH010041622.1:0-10916 GCA_004027955.1 Chaetophractus vellerosus
GGCTGTATACATGCAACCTGCTTCAGTCCAGAATCCAGGCGAACTTTCTTCAGCTAAACCAATCAAGTTCTTCTGTAGTCAGTGTTCTGCTCCCTGAAAGAAAATGGAAACATGATACTTATTAGTTTATCCATATGTAATATATATAGGAAGAATGACTCAAAAGAAATAACTAGAGTTAGCAGTGGTCATCTCTGCCTGGCTGTTTGAAGGGTAATTTTATTTCTGTGTGATGGGATGATTTTAATTTTTCTTTTTGTGTCTCTCTGCATTTTCCAAATTATCAAATGAACACGTATTGCTTTTACAATCAGGACGAAAGGTAATGTTTTAGGCCGTGCACATGCGGAAGTCTGTCCGTGTCTCCTTACAGTCTGCAAGATGAACGTTCACCGTCGCTGTGAAAGCAATGTGGCTCCCAACTGCGGAGTGGACGCCAGAGGAATTGCCAAAGTGCTGGCCGACCTAGGCGTCACTCCAGACAAAATCACCAGCAGCGGCCAGAGGAGGAAAAAGGTAACTGGCTGTTTGGTGGAGTCTCTGGAGCTCCTGGTGAGCCGGCCTCTCTGCGCTGGCTCCCGAGAGGGCCCTGGAATGAGGTTATAAGATTCCTGGGTCCAGACGCTTTCTGGCATTCACTCAAAACAGTGTGTGCTTAAATTTTCTTTTTTTAAAAAGAGACCAGGCAGGTAACAGCCATGTCTCCCTCAGTTCCAAAAGTGGAGGGAAAACAAGGCAAGCCTCAGGAGTTATGTTTGTTGGAGAAACATAAGCTTTAAAATGGGGACTTTGGAACTCCCTCTAGAAAAAAACAAACAAACATAACAACTTTGGATGAGGAAATGTAACCTCTGCCTCCTGAACTGGCACGAAAGCAATGTTAGTGTCAGAAATGAACATCACGCCCGGTAGCTCTGTAATGCGGATAAAGGATGAAGAGCTGGAACCACATTCTTTTCTAGGGAGGAAGTCTGGAAGATCTGTGATGGTATCAGCACTCAGCTGCCCACGGACTATTGTTAAGGGCCCACCACATGAAATATCTGGGCCTTTCTTTGGAGACCAAAGCCCTGTCTCTATGCATGTGACATTCTGAATGTCAGTAGGAAGAGATCCATTTGCTAAAATGTTATTTTGGTAAGTCAAGGCCCATAGGTATAAATAGACGTAAAAGCATCTCTAGCATTTTGTTTGCAGGCTCTTCTTTAGCCTTGGTGCCTAGCCTAGAAAATCTAGGTAGTCTTAGAAAAAGTAAATAATGAGATTAGAACCGAGTTTACTGGCAAGAAATCCTGGTGGGGCATGAAGTGGGGATAGCTCTCATTGTACAGTGTCAGGCATTCTCAAGCTCTTTTCTAGAAAAGCGTGTATGACTTTAGGTGCCTCTACAATCTTGACTCCTAAATGTCTTCCCTGAATTTTGCCCTGCAATACCTTCTGAGGGGCCCTTCATTTCCCAGGCTTCTTCTCCTTTTAGAGGAGCTTTTCCTTGGTGCCTCTCCAAAGAACCTTGAATGGGAAGGATTGGATTATTTTCATCTTCTTAACCTTTCCTTCTTCTCTACCTTCCCAGTATACCAAGTTGTTTTGCAAGAATTGGAGAAAAAATTCCCTTATCACTGCTTGAGTTAACTGTGGGTTGTACCTCTGATGGCTCTTTTCAGCTCTGTAAATCGTGATGGTGGAAATGGGCTTTCAGTTGCCGACCCACAAAGCTGAAAGTGCAAGCAGCACACCACCCACCAAGAGTGCCAAGAGTCCGTGCAGAGGCTGGTTAGCAAATGCCCTGTGATGGCGATGTTTGACAAATACATTTATGAGCTGTTATGAGAAGTGAGTTAAGGCAGGACCTTTATTGTTGTGAACATTTCAAACAAACTCAATAACTGTTCTCTCCCCAATATTTATTTAGGCTATAATGCTAGTAGCCAGACATCATCTGCCTATTTTAGAATTGGGGGAACTGGTGGTAGGAAGCCAACATGGAGACATTCAGGAAGGGACAGAATAGAAGATGAAGGGATTCAGTCTACTACATCAGTTGCTGTGATGCTTCTGATGTAGAAGCTGGAAAGAGCCAAGTGAGAATCTGTAGTGGCTCAAGTTTGCAAGAGAGAATGGGAGAGAAGCCCCTTGGTTGCAGCTGAAAGGACTTCTTTGCAGGACCGCCAAGCTTACTGGTTCCCTTCATGTTGCCCCTACAAGTAGTCCATCATGCAGAAACAACACGGGTGCGCAGCTGGTAGCTCAAGATAGAAGGGCATAGACATGCTTGTGATCTCTTAAGCCAAACCACTGATTTTAATGGGGACATAAAATGTATATACCAGTATCTATACCAGAAAATATGTTTCATTTGGGGGTATTCTAAAATTTGCCAACAAATACCAATACACCTGAAAGTATTTGTTGGGCACCTGTTGAGAGTGTCACTTTGCGCCAGTCCTAGGAGGGAATACACATGGTAGATAGGAACTCGCCATCGAAGAACCTGAGTAGAGAGCCCCACACAATATATACAGGCGGATATTCCTACAAATATAAAGTTGACTATGATAATGAATAAATACCTGCATGTGTTAGAGAAAAGTATCATATTACTTTGAATAAGGTGACTTGGACATTGCTTAGCTAGTCAGAGGAAGGCTTGATGGAGGAGGTGGAGTTAGGCTTTGGTTAGAAAGGTCATTTGTATTTAGATAGAATAAAAATAAAGTAAACTGAAATCGCTTGTTTTCTTCCTTTAAATTGGCAAATGAAACCTTGAGTCTGTGAACATCAATTTAGCAAAGGCTATTGTGCACCAGGGATCCTACCAGCTCTTGGTGTAGTATCTTGATGCCTGTAAGTTCGGGGAAACTCACAGCCCTCCCTCCTGATGTCTTTCCCCGTTCTCTCCCTCTCTCTAGCTCATTGCTGGTGCCGAGTCCCCGCAGCCTACCTCTGGAAGCTCACCCTCTGAGGAAGACCGATCCAAGTCAGCACCCACCTCCCCTTGTGACCAGGGTGAGACCCTCAGATGCACTTCCTAACCTCTAAGGGTTAGGACTAAGGAGCTTCAGGCCTTTCCACCCAGAACGAGCTTCTCAGCTGAGATACCCTTTTTCTGTCCATTTTATAGCTGTTCTTTCACTCGACAAGGATTCCTTGAGTGCTAGGCACTAAACAGCTGTGCCTGTCTGAAATTCCTTCCACACCAGGGTATGAGAGAAAGGGCATGTAATGTCGTGGTCCTTCCTTTTCCCTGGTTCCAAGTATAGGGGGTGGAGAGGGGCACAGCCCCAGCACATGGCAGTGCCCCTCACTCGTGTTCGATCCCTGTCCCCTCCTGCCTCTAGTTGTCTCACCCACATCCTGAGATCAGGTCATGAGCTGGGGCATGGGGCGGGGGAGGGAGGACATCTCCTATCCTAGCCTGTGGGTACGTGGGGACAGGCAGGTGAATCTGGGGAAGAGACTGAAAGAAGTGGGGAGGAAGCCAGCTCTGGGCCCGACTCCTTCTAAATCTCAGCTCAGGTTGTCTCCTTCCCCTTAAGAATACGCCTGAAGTAGTAATAAAGCCTTCTCCAGGCGTCCGTGGCTGAGGAGGAGCCGAGGCTGAGGAGGGGCTTACGTGTTAGAACCTTGCACGCCGGTGACCTGTACCAAACATCACGGGGAAGGGACGCATAAACGTAATAGCAAAATAATGTCTTCATTTTCCATAACCCTTCTGCACTTTTTAAAAGCACTTTTGTATTCATTATCCTAATTTTATGCTCACACTAACTCTGTTTGTGCCACATTATTATCCCAATGTTATAAGATGGGAAGTAGATGGCCGGAGAGTTGGAGAGTTTAAAAGGTTCGTCCCAAAGCCAGGATCTAAGTTGATGGTAGGGGTAGGACTGTGCCCTCCTGGCTTAGAGACCCTGCTCTCAGAATCTGTGCCATGGAACCCTCCCTGAAAAAGATCAGTTGGACTTTGCCCTTCTTAGCCAGGAGTAAATGAAACAGCTTCAGGGTTGGTGTGCCAGCCCTGAGGCCATGAAATAATTGCTCTGTGTCCCTTATGTGCTGCTCCATTCACTTTCTGCATTTTATGCTCTGCTTCCTTCCAAAGGAGATTTGACCCATTCATAAGTAACCTGACAGTACCCTGGAGCCGCCAAACGAGCAGGCATTGTCCTGGACCAGTGTGGGTGTTTTCACGGTTCCTTTTTTAATGCTGAGACCTCCTTTGGAAGCTTCAAGGATAGAGGGTCATATGGTAGAGAGACCCAAAGTAACAGTGAGGCAACTGGGCTTCTAGGCCCAGCTTCTGGCTCCTGCCTGCCGCGCTCTCTGGTGTGCTGTCTGGCTGTGGCAGGACCCTGTGGCTCTTAGGGCCACTATCCATCCCCATTCAGTGAAAGTGTTAGCGGAAGGCTCTGGGTTCTGGGCTTCTAGGTTCTTTCTTGGCTCATGTCACATAAAAGAATTTAACAACACACCATAGGGCAGGCAAGGGAGTAAAGAATTTACTAAGAAACAAGGTACTCTTTCCTTATACTCAGTCCTAGACATGGAGGCAGGTGTGCTGCAGGGTGAGTCGCGCATGTGGGGGACCCAGGTTAGGCCTTTTAAAACCTGTACTCCTCCCCCTTCATAATGTCGGGGAGGGGCCCCAGCTGTTTGTTGTTCTGATTGGTTGCCTTACAATCCTGCCTGTTTGCTCTCAGGGGCCAATGAGGAGGCCTCTTTGGGGTTATCCGGGCCTTCTCCTTGACCCCGGAAAGAGTTCCAAATGGGATTGTGTAGCCAGGGTCTCACGGGATCTTTCCAGTAGCCTTCCCCTCAGGAGGTTTCCTGGGTGTCTCACAGCCATGTGGTCTGCTGGCCATGTGGACTGCCGGCCTCAGCTGTGACCCAGGTCTTCCCTTTCCCTGTACCAACCTGCCTTAGAACTACCGGTGTTGCCCACCAGTGATGTGAAAGCCCTCTTAGCAAGATACAGGACAGACACAAGACAGAGTTTCTTTTTCCTCCATTGTAAGAAAACATAAAAGGACATCTTCAAGCTTTGGTTTCCCCAAACACCCAAGTCCTGCCTTCCAAAATCCATTTAATAATCAGTCTTGGGGAGACTTTAGCTCTATGCTGAGATTGAAAAGTCAAACTTAGTTAATAGTAAGTGATAGATAACTGCTTAATTGGTGGTGGTGGAGTCATTGTCTATAGGCTCAGAAGCTCTTCTCCTCACCCCTCCACTCTGCCCCAACACATTTCAGAGCAGCCAAACTCTGGATCTAAGTAAAGATCTCTGGATTCCTTGAATGAGCTCCGATGGGCCTCTGTCCTTCTAAAAAGAAGCTGAAGACCTCTTTATGTCAAGCAGCACCTGATTCTGATCCCAAGGGGTTAATAGTCCCTGCTCCCTTCCTGTAATCCCAGTTATTCACGAGCATATTTTTAAATTGGATTATGCTTGAGACACCCATTTCTACACAGAGGAGTGTGTGTATTGGTGAATGAATAGCTAAGGATAAATCTTCTTCAAATAGAAAAGGTCAAAGGGTCATCCAGCATTATCATCCCCGGGTAATTCAAGTCACATTCTCTGGAAGGCACAAGGCTGCCTCAGAGTTGTGAAACGCACTGAGGAATTCCTGCCGTGTCTGAGATAAATTTGCAACATGTCACTCCTGGAAGCAATTCTTTTGTTAATGATAAGCCCATTGCTGTTTTCCTTGATAACCTTGCCTGAGATGAGTATTTAGAAGAAACCCAGCAAGGAGGCCAGGTAAAGTTCTTTAGAAGGTGAAGGCTTCCTCCTCCCAGTTGAATTATATCACTGATGATGCCTGTGATGACTGTTCTCAATTACTTGTTATCCTAATCTTCAAAAGAAACAGGCTAAGGCTACCTTTTGGATTTCTGACTCCGCAAGTTTCCAGAGAAGTACTGGGTTCTTGCAGGACAACTAAACTAAGGGAATAGGCAACTAGCTGCCATGGCTTTTCAGAGAGGTGTCTGTGCTCCCAGCATAATCTGAAGGAGTTTGCTGGCCAGTGAAGCCCCCAAGGGCAGGGACCATGTCCTCCTCCTCTTTGTAGACCTAGCCCTACTGTTCATCAGGTGCCCATGGAAGTGTTGGACCAATGAAGGGACAAATAAGACATGCCACGCTGTGTCTATTGATATGAAGAGTGGGAGAGAGGGTCAGGTACCTGGAGGGCCTAGAGGGAAATTCCGAGTATCGGATGCAAATGGGAAGGGCTCATGAGGTGTGTGCTAATGCACTCTCTTGTCACCCTTGGCCCTAGAAATAAAAGAGCTTGAAAACAACATCCGGAAGGCCTTGTCGTTTGACAACCGAGGGGAGGAGCACCGGGCCTCGTCCACCGATGGCCAGCAGGCAAGCCCTGGCGAGAACGGGGAAGTCCGGCAGGGCCAGGCCAAGCGCTTGGGCCTGGATGAGTTCAACTTCATCAAGGTGCTGGGCAAAGGCAGCTTTGGCAAGGTGTGTGGCGCGCATGGGTAGAAGTGCTGATTTTCCCTACCCGGCGGAGTTGCCTCATTTGTTCTAAGTTTAAGTTATGCACATTTCAACCTGGTCTTGTTAAGTTTTCCTTCAATGTTGAGTGGGAATGACCTGAGGCCAAGCAGGTAGCCATCCTGGCTCTGCTGCTAATTTAGTTGTGGGCCTTTAGGTTAGTCATTTAACCTCTTCAGGATGCAGTGTTCATTTGTTCAGTGGGGACAGGAAGCAAGTGAGATAGTGGGTAAGAAAACACTGAGAATTGTGCTTGGCATTCCATTATCAATAACTGCAACAACGCATTTCTTCCCTTCTTCAGAGATGGAGCTGGAATTCTATTTTTAAGTCATTATGAAAACTTGGAAAATGAACTCCAGAATCTTGGCCCTCAGTGACTTAGGGTTCAAAGTAAATCTTAGCATTTATTGCTTTGGAAGTTAAATACTGTTTACCGGTCTTCTCCGGCACTTACAAATGTTTATTTGTCCTCTGCATGTGGCAAGACAATGAGAATAGTCAACTCATGTCTGGGATTGGGGGCTCTGCCCTTGGTGTCATTTGCAATAATCAGCTCCCCACTTAGTTGAATGTAGTTATGTGGGGTGTGGATACAACTCTGCCCAACAAAGCCTTGATGGTGCTCAGCCAACCATTATGGCTTGGAAAGTTGGGAAAATGACCTGTTCATTTTAGAAAGAAGATGGAGGGGCAGAGAGCTTAGGAAGCTTCATTTTAGCTGACACTTCTGATTAGCCCCTGGGTCTTCTCAAGCCATGCCTGGGAGTGGATGGGAGTTGTCTTTCTGAGACCTCCCAGAGCAGAGGGGCCCTGTTCTGGAGGCCAGGTGCCTGGCTCTGGCACCACCTGGGGGGCCACATGTCCTCGCATGTCCTGGACTCTTGGAAGCAGCAGCCCGGTGAGTCAACCAGCAACCTGACCTGAGACCCATTTCACTTCTATCCCGGGGGAATGGCTCTGTGAAGCCCTCCGGGGACAGGTCCTGGTTTCCAGCCCTCTCACCAGCCCTCATCCTCATGCTGAGAGCTGTGGCAGGAAGGTAACTAAAGGTCACATAAGCGCTGAAGGCAGAAACAGTCATGCCCTTTCGAGACTGACTCTCTAAGGAATAGACCCCAGTGCCCTGGCTAGGCATAACTCAGCCCCGAGCAGGTCTTGGTATAATTTTGAACAAGATTCAAAGGAAACAAGCAGACTCAGAGTTTCCAAGTTTCCATATGATGTAGTCAGAATGGGAACTTTGAAGACTCTGGAGTATTTATGTTGTTTCTTAGGAAAAACCATGGCCAGAGTTTGCCCCAGTTTGAAGGAGTTTGTATTCTATGTGGGCGATGAAAGGTCTTCAGGTTAACATCACGAATTCCCTCGTTACGTTGCTGAGTTGTTGTGTTTAGCTTTGACAACTTACATTGGAATATTGTACTCAGGAGTTAGTTATTAGAAGAGAGACTTGTGACATTTATAGGGGAACAAGTATAAAAATATCAAAAGATAGGAAAACTTTAAGAAAAGAGAGCTCTTTTTGGCCCTCTGGAGAAGGAATCAATTTCCCAGCTTTAAAGCTAATGAAGAAACCTTAAAGTGAAACAAGGACAGAGTCAATTATATAAGGATGAATGGTTCTCTTCAGTAGAAAAAAAATAACAGAAAACCATAAAGCCGTCTTAGAAAAATCTTTGTGGCAAATAAAGGGTTAATATCTTTATGTCCCATGCTCATACAAATTGGTAAGGAAACGAAAATTATAAAACAGCAGGTAAATAGACAAAGGAGACAGATGAATAGTCCAAACCAGAAGAAATACAATTAGAAAACAAATATTGGAAAGATTCATTGCAAGCAAATACAGCACTGAGGTAACATTTCATGCCTATTAAATGATCAGAACATCTTTTAAAGCAAAAAGACCCCACATTAGTAAATTGCCATGAAACGAAAACACTTCTGCATTGCTGGTGGCAGAGTATATTTGTACATCCTTTTTGAAAAGCAGTTAGGGAATGTGCATGAAAAATGGTAAAAAAAAAAAAAAATTTTTTTTTGTTTGAAAAGCATTGTCCCTGTAACCCACCTTGAGAATTCCTATCAGAAGGATGTGATCCAAAGGAAAGGAAAAAAAAAATATATGTACAAAAATACTCAATGTAATTTATTTATATAATACTTACTAATCAGATTAAGTGGAAATTTATGAGGAAAATTGTTAAATTTAGTACATTTACTTGAATTAAGTATCAGCCACCATGATAATGATGGAGAACATGTAGAAGAAAGCTTATGAAGTAATGTTCTGTTGAAAAAAGCTATGGGATAGTTGCTTTACTGTAACTGCAAGAATGAAAAATGTATGTGCACATATGATATGCATTGAGCTTCTCTTTTCTTTGCCTGGGCACTGTGCTAGGTTAAGGAAAGTAGCAGCTGTATTAGGATGGCAGCTTTCCTAGTCCTGCTATTATAACATTTAAAATTTAAAAAGAAAAAAAAAAGTTTTTGTTTTTAAGGCATTTGATATGACTTGTGTTTCTTCTTTTGGTTCCGTACATGAATAGATTGATGAGAGTCATTTGGGTTGATTGCAGGTCATGTTAGCGGAACTCAAGGGTAAAGATGAAGTATACGCTGTGAAGGTCTTAAAGAAGGATGTCATCCTTCAGGACGATGATGTAGACTGCACGATGACAGAGAAGAGGATTTTGGCTCTGGCGCGGAAACACCCGTATCTAACCCAACTCTATTGCTGCTTCCAGACCAAGGTATGTTTAGGTAGAAGCCTGCTACGCTCCATCTTGGGTAGCTCTGCAGGACATTCTGGTATCTTGACTATCAGATAAAAAGTCATTATAGACATTCTACATTCTTCTCTCAAAGACCTTGTAAAGTAGAGTGGATTTTAGCCTTGACAAGATCAGGGTGTATTTGAACAACATTCTCTTTTTTAAGGGCATGGAATTTTCCACTTAAGTTGTGCTTGTGAAGGGATGAGAGAGCAGTAGGACTCTGCAAATGTGGCTGGACAGGGCCAAATGGCTAAACCCTGTGTTTGCTCGTAGGAAATACCAACGGGCGTGGTTAGTCCTTGCTCTGCTCCTAACTTTCTAGCACTAGGCAAATTACTTAACTTCTATATTGCCTTCAGGTCAAATGAAAAAGAGGAAAGGTCACCCTAACCACTTCTAACTTGTGTAATGTCATATGAGGTGAAGAATGTGAAAGAATGCTTAAAAGTTCAGAGTGAAATAAATGCCTGTACAAATTTTTAATTTATTATATAGGTGCCTAGGAACCAGAAGGTGGCAGTAAAGAAACAAAGATAATCTGTAACTACAGTATGGAAACTGAATATGAGTATCTTAAGTGCTTTGTTCCTTATTCTTAGTGAAGAAGAGAAATGCCAATATTCATTATGAAGCTTTCATTTTATTCACCCTTTCTGGGGAGAAAAATTAAAGTCTTTTAGGATGTCTTACTACCTTGTGGCCCCTGGCTTCTTGAAAAGGAAGAAACTCTTCCTTCTGTCTACCTGAAGGGGTGACCTCATGGCAAGGCAGCCCCTTGCTCCTTGGCACACTCTGACCTCAAGTGGTTGTGAAGGCCAGTCCTTCCACTTAGTGCTCAACAGTCGCTCACTCAGTCATTCGGCAAACATGTATTGAATCCTTCCCAAGCGGTCCGCGCTGTGCTGGGTGCTGGAGGTACAGTTGTGAGCGAGACCCTATCCTTGACGTCAGGGAGGTATACCACTTCCCAAAAGGAGTTTCTCGGAAACCTAATCCCTGGAGAAGCTGTGAGGGTAAAGGACTCTGTAGCTCACAGGTTTGGGAGATTGCAGTCTTGACCTCTCAGATTCTCAACCCACATTTGCTTATCAAAGTCCCCAAGAAGGCCTGCAAGGGGGGAGGGCATTATTAACTTTGTTTCATCTATTTCCCAATTTATTTGATCCCAAGCCTCCCCGCCCCCAACACACACACAGCACCTTTTCCACATTGGGAAACACTGATCTAATGGAAGTTTCCTTCTCCCTCTGATTTCTCAGGGGAACAAAGGAAATATATTCCTTTTTCTTAGAGATTCCCATTCACTAGGAATCTACCCTTTTCCAGACAATTGCAGGACTCTTAGCTGTACTTGTTTCTGGTGTGTGTTATGTAATGCCTCGAATTTATGGGTTTAAGCATGTGCGGATGTGGCCATACTCTGTCAGAATCCAACATGATAACAGGCTCAAAGATGAGGTCAACTTTCTTCTTTCCTTCACTAAAGGAAGTTTCCCCAAATGTCTTTATCACCCATAGAGCCTCACGACTGGCCGGTGCTCATATCAGATTCTGAGGGTTAGAAGAATTTTGAAGAATCCTCTCTTCTACTATTATTTTCTTTCACCAGCAAGAAAACC
>PVKH010041623.1:0-10925 GCA_004027955.1 Chaetophractus vellerosus
TTTGCATATTCTCTCTTTTTTTTTTCTTTATTAATCTAGCTAGGGGTTTCTCAATGTTATTGATCTTTTCAAAGAAACAGCCTTTTGTTTTGTTCATTTTTTCTATTTTTTTTTGTTCTCATTTTCATTTATTTCTGCTCTAATCTTTATTATTTCTTTCCTTCTGCTTGCTTTGGGATTGGTTTGCTGTTCTTTTTCTAGTTTTTCTAGTTGTTCAGTTAAATCTTTGATTTTAACTCTTTTTTCTTTTTTAATATAGGCATTTAGGGCTATAAATTACCCTCACAAGACTGCCTTCACTGTATCCCATAAGTTTTGATATGTTGCGTTCTCATTTTCATTTGTCTCGATATATTTACTGATTTCACTTGCAGTTTCTTCTTTGGCCCACTGATTATTTAGGAGTGTGTTGTTCACATTTGCGAATTTACTTTTTTCCTGTCTAATATTGATTTCCAGTTTCATTCCATTATGATCTGAGGTGGTGCTTTGTATAATTTCAGTCTTTTTGTATTTATTGAGAGCTGCATTGTGACCTAACATGTAGTCTATCTTGGAGAAAGATTCATGGGCACTTGAGAAGAATGTATTACCTGCTGAGTTTGGATACAGTGTTCTGTACATGTCTGTTAGGTCTAACTTGTTTATCATATTGTTCAACTTCTCTGTTTCCTTGTTGATCTTCTGTCTATTTATTCTATCTAATGGTGTGAGTGGGGTGTTGAAATCTCCAAAAATTATTGTAGAAATGTCTATTTCTCCCTTCAGTTTTGCCAGAGTTTGTCTCACATATTTTGGGGCATCCTGGTTAGGTGCATAGATATTAATGACTTTTATATCTTCCTGGTGGATTGCCCCTTTTATTAATATATAATGGCCTTCTGTATCTCTTATAACTTTTTTGCATTTAAAGTCTGTTTTGTCTAATACTAGTATAGTTACCCCTGCTCTTTTTTGGTTACTATTCTCGTGGGGTATCTTTTTCCAACCTTTCGCTTTCAGCCGGTTTGTATCCTTGGGTCTAAGGTGAGTTTCTTGTAAGCAGCGTATGGATAGCTCATGACTTTTTATCCATCTATCACCCTGTATCTTTTGATTGGGAGTTTAAACCATTCACATTCAATAATATTGATATAAATGCACTATTTACTTTCTCCATTTTATTCTTTGGTTTTCATATGTCATCTTATTTTTGTCTGTCTTTTTACTCTTTTGTTTACCCTTTCTGCTATTCTTTCTTCTATATGCTCCTCCAAGCCTGTCTCCCCAGTCTTTTTCTTTCAGGTTCTAAGTCTTCCTTTAATAGTTCCTGAAAAGGTGGATTCTTTTCTGCAAACTCTCTTATTTTCTGTTCGTTTGTGAATATTTTATACTCACCTTCATATTTGAAGTTCAGTTTTTCTGGATAAAGAATTCTTGGCTGGCAGTTTTTCTTCAGTATCCTAATTGTATCATACCACTGCCTTCTCGCCTCCATGGTTTGTGAAGAGAAATCAGTGCTAAGTCTTACTGGATGTCCCTTGTATGTGATGGTTTTCTTCTCCCTTGCTGCTCTGAGAATTATCTCTTTATCTTTGACATTTGACATTCTGATTAGTATGTGTCTTGGATTAGGCCTATTTGGATTCATTCTGATTGGGGTATGTGAGCTTCTTGGACATGTAAGTTCATTTCTTTCATGAGAGTTGGGAAATTTTCAGCTACTATTTCCTCAAATACTCTCTCTGCCCCTTTTCCGTTCTCTTCTCCATCTGGAACTCCCGTGAGACATCTGTTGTTGCACTTCATGTTATCATTCAACTCCCTGAGCCTCTGCCATTTTTCCCATTCTTTTCTCTCTCTGTTCTTTTCTCTCTTCAATTTTAGCTGTTCTGTCTTTGGTATCACTTATTCTTTCTTCTATCACTTTGAGTCTGCTGTTGTATGCCTCAAATGTGTTTTTGATCTCACCTGTTGTGTCTTACATTGCCATGAGCTCTGTTACTTTTCTGTTCAGGATTTCAAATTCTTCTTTGGGTTCACTCAATGTCTTCTTGATGTAATTTATCTCTTTAACCATGTTGTCTTTCAACTCATTAATTTGATTTAGGAAATTTGTCTGCATCCTGCTGATTAGTTCTCTCAAATTCTGCATCTCTTCTGGGGCTTTGATATATTCCTTTTCTTGAACCATGCCTCCTATTTTCTTAGTATAGCTCATAATTTTTTGCTGATATCTAGGCATCTGATTAGGATGTATTTTACTCAGATGCTCAATTTCTTTCTCTTTTGTAGGGATTTAGTGTCAGGAGGCTGTGGGTTACCACTGCTCTTTGAGCTTTGGCTTGACTTTGATTGTTAGGATTGTCCTGCTGGTTGCCCAAAACTGGGCAGTGGACCCAGTAATTGCTTGTAGAGTCACTTCCTAGGGCCTCAGGCAGGAAGGCTATAGAGGCCAGAAAAAGCCTCTCCTACTTATTTTTAATTTTCTTGCATGCATTTCCTTGGTCTGCTAGGAGATGGCACTCTTTGGCAGCTCTCAGTTCAATGCCTGGTCTGAGTGTATTTGTTGCAAAGGAGCCTTGTATTTCAAACTTTCTCTGAGAGAGTTCTCCAGCCTTCTCTGGCAGCCCCTGCCCTTTTCCCAGCTATGAAATATTTCCATTCCCCTCTGAGCCCTCAACAGTTAGTTCCTGTTCATAGAGGAGGATATTGGGAGGGCTGTATATTTTTAGCCCCTTGCAGGCTCCAAGGCAAACAATGTTGCAGCCCCACCCAGCCTGGAAGGGCTCTTGGGACACAGCAGACCAAATTTGTGAGTCAAAAGCTGAGTCAGCCTCTGCTGTGTCCTTCTCTTTCCCCTTTCCTGGGACACCCCCAAGAATTATCCCCAGCTAGAAGAGAAGAGGATTGTGAGGGTTGGATTGGCTCCCAGGGCAAACCACTGTGTGGTCTCACCTGGCCTTGAAGGGCTTGTGGGACACAGCAGACCAAATTTGTGGGTCAGAAGCTGAGTCTGCCTTTGGCTGTGTCACTCTCTCTCTCCCCTTTCCTAGGGTGGTAGATATCCCTGGAGCCCCCTTTGTCTGTAGCTGCAGGCCCAGAGGCCCGAGAGTTCTAAAGTGTCTTTAGTGTGGGGGATGGTGCTGGCAGTAGTAGACACTAGTTTCAACTCATGGTTCTGTTGTCACAATTTCCCTCTCTGCTCTGAGTGATGTCCAGCCTTCTCTGCTGTCCTAAACCCTAGGAGATCTTTTTCAGGGCTGTTTTAACCTGTCCTCTAGCTATTTTTCTGGGCAACAAGAGATTCTTGTGTCTTATTAGTCCACCATCTTCCCAGAAGTCATCCTGGTTTTTGACAAACTTACCAAGTCCATGTTAATAGGACAAAGTAGTCTTTTCAACAAATGGTCCTAGGAGAATTGGACATCCACAACCAAAAGAATGAAAGAGGGCCCCTATCTCACTGCCTACAGAAGAATCAATGACCTAAATATAAATGCCAGGGTCATATAATTCTAGAAGAAAATGTAGGGAAACATTTTCAAGATCTTGTGGTAGGTGGTGTTTTCTTGGATCTTACACATAAAGCATGAGCACTAAAAGAAAAAATTGGATAAATGGGAACTCCTCAAAATTAACACTTTTGCACCTGAAAGGACTTTGCCAAAAAAGGGTGAAAATGCAGCTGTCTCAACGGGATAAAGTATTTGGAAATCACATATCTAATAAGGGTAAGGGTACTCCCTCCCCACAAGAAGACTCCCTCATCTGTTTTGCTTGTTGTTTTTACTCAATGCCTGCTTGTTGTGGTTTTTTTTTTCTTGTTGTTTGCTCACTGTTTTTTTGTTTTTGTGTTTATTTTCTCTTTAGGAGGCATTGGGAACCAAATCTGGGATCTCCATGTGGGAAGTGGGTGCTCAACTTTTTGACCCATATCTGCTCCCTGCTCATTTGTTTTTGCTTGTTGCCAGCTTGTTGTTTGCTCATTGTCTGCTTGTTGTTTTTGCTCAATGTCTGCTCATTGTTTGTTTCTCTTCTTTAGGAGGCACTGGGAGCTGCAGGCATGCAACTGCTTGAGCCACCAAAAAGGCTTTAATTTCCATGATTTGTAAAGAGATGCTACAACTCAACAGTAAAATACAATCTAATAAAAAAAATGGGCAAGAGACTTAAATAGACATTTTTTCCCAAGAAGAAATACAAATGGCAAAAAAACATGAAAAAATGTTCAACATCACTAGCGATTAGGGAAATGCAAATCAAAGATACAATGAGATATAATTTCATACTTTTAGAATGGTCATTATTAACAAGACAGAAAACTACAAGTGTTGGAGAGGATGTGGAGGAGCACTTATTCACTGTTGGTTCGGGAATTTAGAATGGTACAGCCACTGTGAAGGACTGTTTGGCAATTCCTAAAAGAAGTTGAATATGCTTTGTCATATAATATTTACATACTATTTTCCACCCTATTCTCACCTTTGTTTTAGCCTTAGATATTCAGTTAAATATACTAAATACTCTTAACTAGTCTTTTTACCCAATTTCCCCCAGGTATCAGTTTCATCAAGAAGAGCTGATGGGTACAATGTTCTCTGAGTTTTTGCATGTTCAAAACTCTTTTCTCTGGAGCTTTGATGTATGAAGAAAATTTGGTTGGCATGTAAAATTTTATATGTGACTGTTTGCTATGCGAAAAAAGTTTTGCTATGAGAAGGAAGCTTGGTTGTTCTTACAGTAAATATTACTGTTGGATTTTCTTTCCTTGGTAAGTAATTTGTTCATTTTTCATGGAGATTCAGAATATTTTTTCTATAAAACATTAATTTATTAGTATATGTCTTGGAGCCTGTTTCTCATATTCATTTTATACCCTTTCAACTTCATTGTTTTTTTTTTTTCTTCAGTACACTTTTCTTGAAGTGTAGTTTTACATATTAGTTTTAGTCCCTAGTTTGGTTTTTCTTATTCTGGGACTCCAGTTACATTGGTGTTAGGTTTTATTTGATGTTTATATCTATCATTTTCTCACTGCTCCTTTTAAAAAATCTTCTTGTTTCTCTTCCATTTTCTTGACTTTTCTCATTTCTATTTGTATGCCCCTTACTGTATATTTTTGTTGTTCTATTCTCTCTTGGACACCTAGTAATTTAATCTTTATTTCTGAGATGATTTGTCCTTTTCCTCAACTTCTTACCCTAATTATGAGTTCTTGTTTCATTTCTTCCTGTTTGTTCATCTGTTTTCTGAGTGGTTATTTTCATATTCATGGTGTTGTTTAATATTTTCAATTGCCTATTTAACTATTCTTCCCATCCATCCCGTCCCTGCAGAAGTTGCCATTATTCTGTCCTTTATTTTGAACTTTGTATAAATGGAGTAATATACTATGTGTTCTTTTGTTTCTAACTCTCACTCAGCATTTTGTTTGGGAGATTTGTTTGATTGTAGTTCATTACATTTTATTTGATTGTAGGGTTCTATTGTATGGATACATGATTTACTTCCACTGTCATAGTGATGGAAATTTGGATTTTTCCAGTCTTTGGCTATCATAATATTGCTGTTGTGAATATTGTTTTACTGCCTTTTGTGGAATATATGCATTCAGTTCTATTAGGTATATACCTAGGGGTGGAATCTCCAGGGTATAAAGTATATGTACGTTTAACTTTAAAAATACTGGCAAACATTTTCCCAAGGTGGTTGTACACATTGACACTACTAGAAGCAATGTCAGAGTGTTTTGATTATACCACATTACTGTCAAACACCAGATGTTGCCAGTCTTTTTATTTTAGCTATTCTGTTGAGTGTGACGTGTTATCTTATAATTTATAATTTGTAATCATCTCCTGACTAGTGATGTTGAGCAACTTTCATATTTCTTTTGCCCATTTTTATTTACATTTTGGTGAAGTTTCAAGTCTTTTGTCTATCCTTTAATTGCGTTGTCTGTGTTTCCTTATAAAGTTGTAGGAATTCTTTATATATATTCTGGAGATGAGTCTTTTGTTAGATATATGCATTGAAAATTTCCCCTTCCATTCTGTGGTTTTCTTTTTTTAACTGTTTTGTGGTGTCTTTTGATGAACAATTGTTCCTAATTTTAATGATGTCCATTTACCTATATTGTGTTTTATTAGTAGCAGTTTTTTTGTGGCATATGTAAGAAACATTTGCTGATCCCAAGCTCATGAACAAATTCTACATTTCTCCTAGAACCTTGATTGTCTTGGCTTTCATATTTAGGTTGGTATAAAGAATGGGTCAAGGTTCTTTTTTAAAATTTTCACACAGATGTTGAGTTGGCCCAGTATCAAGTGTTGAGAAGTCTGTCCCACTGAATTGTAGTAGAGTTAAAAAAAATTTTTTTTCCCCCATATAAGGTGATTATGTATTTGTGGGTCTGTTTCTGGACTTTTCTTTCTATTACATTGGTTTGTTTGTGAATCATAGTACCAATACCATAGTGTCTTAGTTTCTGTGGTTTGTTAATAAGTTTTATATCTGGTGGCTTAAGTCTGCTAGCTTTGTTTTATTTCACTATTTCCTTGAGTTTTCTAAGTCCTTTGCATTTCCATATAAATTTTCAAATCAGCTGTCAATTTTTACCTACTCCTTCCTCCCCCCCCCCATTGGGATTTTTATTGTGATTAAATTGAATCTATAGGTCAATTTTTTGTGAACTGACTTCATAATGACATTGAGATTTCCAATCAATGAGCAAAATACATTGTTCACCTTTTAAAAATTTCTTACCTAGGTTTTGTAGTTTTCGGTGTAGATGTCTTATACATCTTTCTTTAGATTTATTTCTAGGCTTTTTATGTCTTGATGCTATTGTAAATGACAATTACATTTTTCATTTTCTAGTTGCTATTATAGAAATATGATTGAAAAAAACCTTGTATCTAGCACGCTTGATAAATTCACTTTTTTTAGTTTTCAATTATATAATAATTTATTTCTTTGTAAAAAAGAGATGATATAACTATGACAAAATATTACAATTTTACAAAAGTAGGTGATAGTTAAATGTGTTACATAACCTTTTTCCTTCTGTTAATTTGAAATATTTTGTAATGAAAGTATTTTAATCTATATAGCGTAGTCTTAATTTTGTAAATAAGATGATGAGTATGTGCATGTATGTATATGTGTGTATAAAATTGGAAGGAAATGCAATAACATTTTAAGAGTCACTTTTTATTATTATTGTTTGTAGGTTCATTTTACTTTTACCAGTTGGTTTTTCTCATTTATTTTGTTAATGTGGTTAATTACACTGACTTTCAAATGTTAAACTAGTCTTTTCATTCATGGAGTAAACCCCCTTGGTCAAACTGTATTATGCTTTTTAGATATACTGCATTTGATTTACTAAAGTTTTCTTTAGGAGTTTTGCGTCTATGTTTATAAAAGATATTGGCCCATGGTTTTCCTTTTTTATAATATATTTTATAATATACCTGTAGGTTTGGGTATCAACATCATTATGGCCTGATAAAATGAATTGGAATGGATTCCCTCTTTTTACTTTTTCTCTCTCTTTAAAACTTTGAGTTAAGACTGGTTTGAATTTTTCCTTAAATGTTTGGGAGAATTCAGTAGTAAAGCCATTTGGCCTAGAGTTTTAATCCTCATAGTAAGGAAGTTAAAAAAAAAACACAAAACAATTATTATTTCAGATTCAAAATAGTTCACATTTTCTATTTCATTTAGTGCCAGTACTGTTAAGTCAGCACTTTAAGGCTTTTTCCCCATGTCATCTAATTTACTGACATAAAATTTTCAAATTTATTGGAATAAAGTTTTTCATAATGCTTTTTCTTATCCTTTTAAATATCTGTAAGATCTGTAGTTATGTCTTCTATTTTAGGTCTGCTACTGATAGTTTGTATTTTCTCCTCCCTCCCCTCACCCCCCCATGATCAGCCTAGCTAGGGGTTTATTGATGTTATTAAACTTTTCAAAGAAACAATATTTGGCTTTGTTGAATTTCTACATTATATTTCATTGATTTCTGCTATTATATATATATTATTTCCTCCATTTTCTTATCCTTGGGCATAATTTACAGTTCTTTTCAAAGATTCTTGAGTTTGAGGCTTAGATAACTAATTTTCTAGCTTTTTCTTATCTAATATATATATTTAGAGCTATTAAATTACTCTGAAACATTTTTTAGCTGTATCCCACAGGTTTTCATTTATTGTATTTTCTTGTCCTTTCAGTTCAAAATATTTTTAATTACCATTGTAATTTCTTCCTTAACCCATGAGTCATTTAGAAGTGTATTGTTTTTCTATTTATCTTTCTGTTACTTAATTCTCATTAAATTTCATAGTGGTGGAAGAACATATACTGTATGATTTAAATCTATTGAAATCTGTTGAAACTTGTTTTATGAGCCTAGGTTATGATCTATTTTGGAAAATATCCCATATTCATTTATATACATATAGATGGATAGATGGATGGATGCATGGGTGGGTGAATGGATAGATGTTTAGATTTTCAACATTTTTTCCCATTTTTTTCTCTATTTTTCTGAAACTATATTAAATCCTTGTCCACTAACTCCAAAATCTGGATCTTCTATTGATTCATTTCTACTGACTCTTTTTTCTCTCAATTATCTGTAACTTTTCCCTTACTTCTTCATTTTTGTTCTGACAGGTGGTTCATTTACTTGTGGATTACCTTAATCTTGTCAAATCTGATTCTTTATTTGATAGGCTACATTAGTTTCAGTTTTGCTCTTAATTGTAGGGCATAGCCCTTATTTATAGGTTGTAGTCTTTACTCTTGGTTATGACCTTTCTGAGATTTAACTGAAAGCCAGTTTCTTTTATTTGGTTATACACATGTTTGATACATATGTAATTAATTTTGGATATATAATGTAGGAACTTGTGATATATTTTCCAGGATATGAAAATGAATGTAAGTCTTTTTGCTCCTTTTATTTAATTTTATTATTGCTCAATGAATAAAATTCGATTTTGTGTTTCCATATTATACTAATAAAATATCATTTTATATGTACCTCAACATAATTTTGAAGACTTGTCCAATTTGAATTAAATCTTCTCATAGATGTTTAAGGTTTGTGTTCTTCAAAACTTTCAAAACTATTAAAAAAGCATTTCCGTTCAACCTAACTGTATTAATGTTCCCAAAATGACTCAATGTCATTTTCAGGAATATTGTCTTCTCATATCATTGTATTTTTAAGGAAACTCTTTGGATCTGATCTTTACTTTAGGATCTGTTTCCAAGGTTTTGACCAATTCTTTGGATTTTCCTGGAAGAAAGCAATGCATATATCTGTATAAAAGATTTTCAGATTTGGACACTAGAATTAACCCAGGAGATAGACACTTTTAATGCAAAAATATTTTGTTTCAGAAAAGAGTATCTTTGCTCTTCCACCTTGGGATATGTAAACTGAAGGGTCTATAAATCATGCATAATTACTATAAACCAAATTAAAATGCATTTCATATTGAATATTTTGTCATATTTCTTTGATGACAACTGGGTCTACCAGTAAGCCATATAGCAAACAGAAAACACAGGCATACAACACAGACATGCAGTTATATATATGCACACATGTATGTCTACGTTTTACATGGTATTTAAATTAAATTAAAAATTTAAATTAAACTTTAAATTTAAAAAACACCTTTATAAGTAATTTTCTTCAAAAATATCTCATTAAGGACAAAAGTACTCATAATTTAAAGATTAAAGGTAGAATTCTTGATGGCATCATCTCTCTGTTTATGTAGAATTCCTCCCTTAATTTCTCCCTCAATGTTTCTTTCTTTGGAGTGGGGAATGAAGGTGGGGAGCAGTGGGCAAGTGAGCAGAGGATTGTGGTTCCTAAATCTCCAGCACAGAGGAAAAAGGCAAAAAGTTTTTGAGGCTTCCTCTAGGATATTTCACAGTGGATGACAAAGGAAGAATCTTCAGTCAGTAGAATTACTTTCCAAGATGAAGATGACGAAATAGCAACAACAATACTGTTAATAGCAATATCAATGACAAGTAAAAAATCCTCTCTGGGCCTAATTTAATGACTTATAAATTAAAGGCATGAACTAAATAATCTATAACTTCAATTCTAGCTTTGAAGCTTGTTTTCAGTTTTTCTTTCGTTTTCCAAAAAAAGGAAGTATAGAAATGGTATGATGATCTTACATAAATCTTTTAGGATACAGTAGTCATTTCCGAGCCTCCAGGGGGAAAGACATTATTTTTGGTGCTAGGAAGAAAAAGCTGAACAAAGTCATCTTGGTTTTCTGGTCTTCATGCAGCCTACAGCTTCTCTCTATATGTGTATATATAGATGCATGTGTATATAATGTCTCCAAATAATTATATTCTTCACAACTAAGTTAGGAGACACTTACACTAATTATTCATAACACATAATTTATAAATTCCATGTTGAATGACTTGCTATCAATTTGGTCATGAGGTCAATATATTTAAGAATTTATCGGATACCTGACATATTTTCCTAACTCTGGTGCAATTAAGAATGCTGGAAATAAACAAGACTTTGGAGATCACCCTTGCCCCAACCATTTCATTTTATGGTCAAGAACAGAGAGGTCTAGGGAGATGAAGGCCACACTATCAGTCTTGGAGTAACCACCAGGATTCAGGTTTCCTAATTACCAAGTCTTCCCACTGGGGGGCAGCACAATGTAATGGTCCGAGCTTGGGCTTTGGAGTCAGGCAGGCCCTCATTTCTGTGTAACCCTGGGCAAGTTACTTAACCTCATTTTCTGTAATATAGGATTTATTTAATAGAGTTGTTATGAGGATTAAAATGAAACAACATACTGTATGTACAGCATTTAGAGCAGAATCTGGTGCAAAGAAAAGGCGCAGTAACTTTCAGCTCTCACTGTTAGTGCTCA
>PVKH010041624.1:0-10924 GCA_004027955.1 Chaetophractus vellerosus
GTTAATATATAAATATATAGATTTCATTCCTCACCCTGAGAAGTCTGTATTTGGAGGAAGAGTGGTGTGGGTAATAAATCTGTACTTTTTTTTTTTTTTTACATACCCCCTCCGCTTTCTGCTTGTTCTTGCTGTGTTCATTATTGCGTTCTTCTGTGTCTGCTTTTGTCTCCTCCTGTTGCGGGGGTGCGCTGAGTCAGCTCACTGGTGAGCGGCGGCCTTGCCCACTCGTGGGCGGCTTGCCCCGCTGGCGGGCGACACTGCTCTGCTCATGGGTGACTTGCCTTGCCTGTGGCGGCTTTGTCCTGCCCGTGGTGGCCTTTTGCCCTGCCCATGGTGGCTCTGCCCTGCCCATGGCAGCTTGCCCCCTCAAGGGGCTCTGCCCCCTTGGAGAGGCCCCGGGAACCGAACCCAGGGCCTCCCATGTGGTGTACCGGTGCCCTAACCACTGGGCTACAGCCGGCCCCAAATCTGTACTTTTAAAAAACAAATCAAATAACCTGATGTTGGTGACCAGAAGACTACACTTTAAGACTTTAAGAATACATAAACATTCCGGAATCTTGTTTTATATGTGTGTGTGTGTGTATATATATATATATATATATATATATATATATGAAAGAAGATTCTATAAAATGTGGGACATGAGGGAAAATAACAGCAAAGAATGTACCTAGGGCATAGGGATGCAGAAAGGTCTAATATTGTTAGTAGATCATGAGATTAAATTATGGTAATTAATGGTTAACCTGAAACTGGTAATTATCTTCTATACAATTGATTTTCCTTATTGAGATAAAATTTATTGATGCACATTATAAATATATTTAATCCAAAAATAAACCAAGTGGAAATATTCATCCAAGCCAAAAAATAAATCTCAGGAAAAATATTTTAAAAATATGTGAGGGGTCTCAACTTTAAACTGAGTAACTTACATTAGAAGATCTCAGAAAACAGCTACTTAACATTTTAAAATTCCAATTTGTAAATAATACATGAACACATCACAGTTGCATTTAAAGATTGATATCAGGTCTTTTATTTTACCTTTTATTTTTCCTGTTGGGTTAAAGCCTAATGGTCCTGGATGATTAAAGGAATTTAGTGAAAGATGATGTTTTAGTTTCCTAGGCTGCTCCAAGAAATACTGTAAAATGGATTGGCTTAAACAATGGGAATTTATTTGCTTACAGTTTTGAGGACTGGAAAATGACCAAATTAAGGCATCATCAAGGCATCATTAAAGTGATACTTTCTCCCCAAAGATGGCTGCCATGATACTTGGCCCCTCTGTTACATGAGAAGGCCCATGGCAGCATCTCCTGGTCTCCTCCTTCTCTTCCAGTTTCAATTTCTTGCTTCCTTGGTTTTCTCTCCCTTTGTCTGAATTCCACCCCCTTATAAAGGACTCCAGTAATAGGATAAAGACTCATCTTGAATGAGGTGAGACAGAGGATAACTGAACTAACCTTATCAAAAGTTCCTGCTTACAATGGGCTCACACCCATAGGAATGGGTGAGATTTAAGAACATGCTTTTCTGGGCTACATATAGCTTCAAGCCACTACAGAGAGCTTGTAGCTGTTTGTCACCATTGCTGGAAAAACACTAGTCAACTTTACTTAATATAAAGAATCTAAAAGTCCTTTTAATATTAGGTGATATAATTAGTGCTTTAAACCTAATTCCTTACACTCATTATCATATTCAAAGATGAAATGTTTTACTGTAATGCTTGGTGAATATAGTTAATAAAAATACTTGACTTCCCAATTAAGACTTTCTAAAAGAGGAGGGCAAAATATTATAAGTGTTTCTGTGATATTTTAGATAAATAACCCAACATATAAAAAATATTTATAAAAATAGTCTGAGGTGATGAAAATGGTGGGCTAATGGATGTTGGTGATAGCACAATATTGCAAATATAAGTAATGCTACTGAATTGTACACTTGAATGTGGTTTAAATTAGAATTTTTGTGCTTTATGTCAGTTTCTACAATAAAAAGTAAAAAACAAAACAAAACTTGTTACAAATAGATATCACAGGACTAGGGTTCCTGTTCCTTCCATCTTGTGCTAATCCACAAACCCAGGGAATAACCTTGACTGAGTCACTACTGTAAATCAGTAGTAGCATCAATTGTGAGGTGGCTAAATAAATCACGCAGCAAGTGGTACCAGTGGAAAAGGCTTATCAGAGGCTTGAGGTAGCTGCACCAAGTAAGAAACCAGGTATGAAAACCAGACTTATCTACATGATGTAAGAAAAAAGCCACAGACTTTTGTGCTCGTTTAATAAAACCAGGGTGGGGGTGGGGAGATGAAAGACAGAAAGAAAAGCAGTTCTTCCATTGAGTTCTATTTTGATGACAAATAACTATAGCTTTTGGCTGTCCTTTGGCTGTTTGACTGACCTGTTCTTATAAATTTATAACAATTAACTATTGAATTTAAGATCAAGCATATAAATAGAATTTTCACAAAATATGAATTGATCAAGAAATTGGAAGTTCAGGGTGATGAGTGATCATTTCTGCCAATGCTAAAGGAGCCAAGATCTGAGATATGGGATTTGATATGTGGAAAACTGGGTGCATATTTGCCTAATCCTTAGGGAAATTAAAATATAACATTAAAGGGAAAGAAACGTTAAGGAAAGTATAAACAAGATGATACAAAAACATTCAGAGGTGTTTATTACTAAATACATTCTTGAGGAACACCTCTAGGAACAAAAGTTTTGGCAAATACACTTTTAAAAAATGCTGTGCTAGAGGTATTACTATTAAAATCAGGGGAAAAAACTCCATTCTATAGCAAGCATACATGCACAATACATACACAGAGCAGGCCAATTTCACTTTTTATATAAAACGCAGAGCATCCAAAACAAATTATTAACCCACTGAATAACAGTAAAGTATACTTTTGCCAGGAAGTGAAAAATGAGTAAACTCCAAAAAAAAATCAAATAATTAAATGAATTCTATTTCTGGTAAGCTAAGAAAAGAGGCAAACTATCTTAACTTGCTTACATATATCAGAAACCAAGATAATGTAATTATAACATAATTGAGATAGTTCATTAATATCAGAAAGATATTAGTTTTTTCAATATTTTGAGTAAGAAGTTCTAGTTTAAAATTTAAATAAAAAATAACATGCATACATGTTTGAGAAGGAAAGTGATCTTGATTTTATCATTATAGAACATATTTATTTTCTACTTATAATGACTAAATAAATTAATGGAGGGCCAATTCAAATGTTAGGAAACTAAGAGCTTTTTTCATCTTAGTTCAAATTCAGTTAAAAATGTCATTTAAAAATATATTGATGTTGATTCTAAAATTTTTCAGAAAAATAATTTTTGAAGAAGAGGAAAAGCATTAAGAAACTGGTCTAACATATCCAATCTTACCTAAAGCTAGAATATATGGGGAAAAAGTATTTCTTTTGCAGGACAAATAAATAAACGCAGTCTTAAGTCATTCTTTCCACTGAGGTATCGGCAATGTATTATCAATGTAATAGAGTACTTTTTAATTGAAACAAATCTAAGAATTTCTATCCAAGTGTGGCACTAAGCAAGAGAAATTAAATATCCCTTTAGAAGCACAAAGTATGCAAATAGTTACTGTGTGTAAGTGAACATTGGCTTTTACTTTCTTCTGAAATTGAAATTCTAAAGAAAGAGCCATTTTAGCTAAAACTACAAAAATCAAATAAAATTATATATCTAATATTTTAGTAACTGACACAAGAATTCAGTGAATGAGTTTAATAGTAGATTCAATATAGGCCAAAAAAAAGAATTAGTAAACTGCAAATAGGTCTCAAATAAATTTCAAAAATGAGGCATGTAGAGAAAAAGAATGAAAAATACAAAATAGACTGTAAGAGATCTTGGAGACATGGTAAAGTTCTACCATATAAGGCAATGTAGTCCTAAATGGAGAGAAGAGAATGAACAGGACAAAAGCAAAGTATGAAATAATATTGGTTAAAAATTTTACAAAATTGATGAAGGATGTAAATTACAAATACAAGAGTAACCTCAAATCCTAAGAAAGAATAATACAAAGAAAATGAAACAGCTGCATTATATGGTGGACAATCAACACAGTCAATCAGGTCACAATTTGAGAAAATTTACTAAAAATGTGGGTAATTAGTTAAACAGCTATTGGAGAACTGTAAAGGCAAAGCTGGAGCACTGAGGTAACATAGAAATAGTGATTTCAGGAAGCCTCCCAGGGAAATGGAGGAAAAAAGGGAAGAGGCTGGAGCAGGGTTCCTACAGAATTGGGATCCAAATATCTGAGAAGAATCCAATGCACAGCTCTGTAGGTATTTCAGGAGATCAGATAACGGCTTCTACAGAGATGCGTCTCAGGCCTATGAGGAAGAGCCACCGGGTAGCTGGTTGCCTAAGGGAGTTCATTAAAGCTGGTCTGACAGCACAGAACCAACTGGCATTGTCAGGGAGGAGAAGGGTGCTGAGCTGATGCTGACAGGAACAATCAATCAAGAGGTATGAGCCCATCCCTTCTCCATCCTTCCGCCTTTTACTTCTCTACATATTTATTACTGTCTGAACCTACTGGGGAGCCATCCAGAAAAGAGAAACACAATTTGCAGTCTCAGCTCTTGCATTACAAAGCAGAATACAGAAGGGAATGTTTGGAGCAGAAAGACAATAACTTAATAACTAGCACATAAAGAATATGAGAAAAATTGTTAAGGTAGCCAGAAGGAAAGATATCTTATGTTCAAAGGGACAAGAAAAATACTGACAGTTGACATCTCAATAAAAACAATGGAAGTCAGAACATAGGAGCATATTATTCCTGAAGTGCTAAGGGAAAATAACAGCCAACATAGAATTCTACATCCAGTGAAATGTCCTTCAAAAATGAATGCAAAGCAAAGATATCTTCAGGAAAAAAAAGGTGAGAAATTATCACCAGAATATATTAATAAAAGGAAATATAACTCATTCTTTATGTTGACAAGAACTTAGCTAGAGGATGCAAGAATGTATAAAAAGCAACAGAAGGATAAATGAATATTGGCTGAATAAAACAATGAAAATCTTCTTAAATAATAACAGTCCATGCTATAGTAATATATTATATTGCATTGCTCTACATGGTATAACGTAATAAAAAATAATCACTAATTTCCCAAATTAATATATCTGCATAAAGTGATAGTATTTAGGACAATAAAATATAACAATATGAAATAATATTAATATAAACATAAAAATATTAGTGGCTAAGAATTTACCAAATATATGAAAAACAACAAGTCATGGATTGAAATGTACTCTAACTTTAGGGTGCTAAAATAAAGCAATAAAGCTGAAGCAATAAAACCCAGAAGACAAGGGAGAGATCAGCAGATACCTTCCTTTGCCAGTCTTCACGGAGAAAGCATCACTTGATACCTTGATTTGGACACTTTCATGTCCTCAGAACTGTAAGCTTGCAACTTAATAAACCCTCATTGTAAAAGCCAACCCATTTCTGATATATTGCTTTCACCAGCTTTTAGCAAACTAGAACAGTTACTAATTAAAGTTGTGAAAATCTTATACAGAAAAAGATAATACAGCAATGTAAGGGAATTGGAATTTGAGCACACCCTATGCAATATGGGAAAGGGGTAAAATATATCAATGAAATTAAAAATTAATTATGAAAGCTTAAATTTGATATGTTGTGAAATTTTATATAAAATTTTTATATAAAATGTACTTCAATCCATGCCATATATATTTGCCGATTTATATACAGACATAAATTCCAAATAAATTAAAGTCAGAAACATGAAAAACAAAACCATTAGAAGAAAATATAGAATTTCTTTTTATCACCTAGGTTAAATCAGGCATTATTAAGTAGGATAAATTTTATATGCCATAAATAAAAAGAATGAAATAATAGACTACATTGTTAAAATACCAATACAGACTAGGAGGAGATAGATGGAACATAAAAACTACAAACAGGATTAGTACCCAGAATATATAAAGAATATTCACAAAATCAAATTTAAATAGGCAACTTAAATATTTAAAAATATAGAAAAATGAGACAAAGCATGTGGTAAAAAGTATACAATAGAGGGTTTTGAAGCCAATAAACAATTTGGAATTGGCTTACACTCACTAATAACCATGGAAAAGAAAATTTAAACAGCAATAATATCATTTCCGTGTTATTTGAAGTCTATCAATATGAAATATTGTAAAGGTGTGGGAAAATAAAATCTCTTGTACACTGTTGTTATCAGTATAGATTGTATACCCTGAGTGGAAAACAGTTCAGTAGGACCTAGTGATGTAGAAAAGTGTGTACACCACGTGACCTACTGAGTCACTGTATCTACATGTGTGCAGGTATGCAAGTGTGCACACACCTAAGTACCTATGTGCATATTTTAATTGCACATTTATAAAAATACACACTTCTAAATATTTATTTCGTAGGTAAATTTTCATACATATGACTGAAAAGATGTGAACAAACAAGGTCATTATACTCTTGTTTATTAGTAGGAAAACAATGGAAATAATCTGAATATTTATTAATTGAGGAAACAAAGGATATGTGTATTTTCATGTACTAAGATATCAAAATACTATAGATCAAACAACAGCATTAATATGTTTCACTATATCAATATAGATCTCAGAAATATATTTTTGTATGAAATATTAGGTTGTTAAATAATTATATATCATAAGAACATTTATGCATATATTTAAAGCATGATCTAAACAATATCTTTCAATAAAAAATATGGTTTATATATGTAAATGTGCATGCATGCAAATATATACACATGTGGATATACACAGACATTTTATATATGTGTATAGGTATGCCTATGTATTTGTAAAAATCTCTATTTGGCTCAATATTTGTAAATATATATTTGCGTGGGAGTGTAGTGTGTGTGTGTAGAAAAATACTCCAGTGGGTCAAGATAATACACACCAAAATCATGCTTTTTCTTACCTCTTGGGAGTTTAGATAGTATGAGAAGGGATAGGGACTAGTATAGTCATTAAAAAATAGATTTGTTTTATCTGTAATATAAAATTCCTTCAAAAACTAGAAACAAATGGTTACCTTGTAAATTATAAGTAATGGAAATATAGGTATCTAAATATTTTTGGAATTTACATTTATAAAATTGAAAATTCTGTATCATATTTGGGTGATGTTAGTTCACAATTATAAAGGTTGAGTCTTTCTAAGAACTGAAACTGAATCTTAATTTATGTTTTTTAATTGCAAAAAGTTTTTTCAGTTTGAAACTGAACCAATTCTGGTTTAATGCCAATTACCTACACATCTTCCTTTTGTTTCATTAATAAATTAGAACTTAAGATCTTGTATAATTAAAAGGTTTTCATTAACATATATAAAGAGCTCGAATTGTTATACAGAAAGAAAATCAATCAATTAAAATGTGTATAGCTGTGCTTCAGCAGCAATAGATTTTCTCTAGAAGCAGGGTTTTTTAATCAATTCCTAACCCAGAAATCTTAAACGATGGCTTCTATGAGCAAAGGCATGCATTCCAAAAGGTCTCTCTCTGAGGTTGGGGGTCTATTTCCTAGCCAGGGAAAATGAAAAGTGAGTGGGTCCATGGGGCAAAGGGCTTAGTTCATCCTGTATTGCATCGGTTTCCATCAATCCGAGCCAAAGAAACACAGATTGAGAATTAGGTGACTTTACTTTTTAGGGAGTTAACATTATTCAAGTTGAAATGATCATACTCCTTTGACTCTTACTACAGCAATTCGAAACTCACCACAGTTCCTCACCTTCTGTTTATAAGGAATATCTAACAATACCCTGAGATAGAAATCTGATACTTTTCTATCAGTATAAAAGTGCACATTACTGGTCTAGTCATCTAAATTCTCATAACCTAAGCGACAGCACCTTCCCAATTTGACCCTGATTGCCTTAAGTGATCACAACCCGAATTTGATATTGCAGATTAAAAGCTCTGCATTGGGGCAGGAATTTCAGCAGTTTTATTTAAATTCACAGGACATAATATCATATCACATTCTGAAAGGAGCTTTTTGGAGTCCTATTCTTCTGTCTCATTTCATAAGTTCCTGAAGACAGTAAAAGACAATGCATATGAGCTTAATTATTATCTTCTGCTTGAGCATGCTGTGAGAAAAAGACTAAGGGGAGGGGGACTAGGAAGAGATAAAATATCCATGACACAAATTAGTATTTTGCATACATTTTGAAATCATGCTGTTTCTGCCAGCTTCCGTGTTTCCAGCTTTCAACATAGAGCAGCCCACAAACTCCTCATTTTGGGCTCAATTATGTTAGTCTACTTTTAAAGCACATTTCCCCCATGCTTCCGATATATCCAAAAGTCACTCAATATTAAATTCTGGAGAGAAAGAATTAAATTTGGTTAGATTAAAACATAGAGAATCTCATTTTAAGGACTAAAAAATAATCTTTGAACCAATCTCACCATTTTGGATGATCTATTCACTTTAAGCTTATCTTTGGGAATTCTAGGTTTTGTACTGAAGCATTTAGGTGGCAACTATGTCACCTGGCAAATCGTATATGAAGATGTTCATACAGGTATGTAAAATGACTTGCTACATTTAGTATCTGTTTAAATTCTCATAGAAATAAGCTTGATAAAACCACGGTGGTTAATGCTAAAATCTAAAATTACCAAATTGCAAGCCAAAATTATACATATTTGTTTCAATCAATAACAAAGGGAAGTAAACTTTTTAAAAATTGATATACATTCTTTTGTTATGAAATGACTTTCCAAGCAGTAGCTGAAGTACAAAGAAAACACATGAAGAGGAGTGACAGAAACTCAACTCTATTCACCAAGGCCCTCTCTGTATTGCCCAATTCCTGCCACCAAAGGACTAAATAGTTTAGTGGTTTGTGGTGGCTGGAACTTTTCCCTCTGTTTCCTGCTAAAATTTTACCCTGATATTGATCATCTCACCAGCATGTCAAAGACTCAAGTCTTTGCAAAACTGACTTAACTGAACTTGGCCTCAGGCCTTAAAGGAAATCAGAAGAATTCAAATTCAGATTTTGGAAAATCAGAGCAACTGCAGATATGAATTGTTTCTATGACCTATCCTGAAGAAATAATAATCACTGAAATTATGTTCTGGGAGCTTAACAATCCATGTGTACATCCTTTTCAATGATACACAAATTGAAAAGGTGAGCCTTCTGAAAAATTATGAAGCAGGTGTAATTATTCTTTGGCATTTCTACATTTATCTGTTCCATCCTATACCGAATACCTTCTAAAATCTTTCACTCAGTATCTTCATTCTAAACCAGGCCATTAAGAAAACAATCTAGGGAAAATACCCAAGCATCAAAAGTAAGGGAAATTCTTGAAAGCTAATACATACATGTGACTACTGTGATGGTTAGGCTAATACGTCTACTTGGCCAGGAAATGGTGCCCAGGGTTTTGGTCAAGCAAGCACTGGACCAATTGCAATACAAGGCCATTTCACGGACCTTAATCATCAGTGAGTCGATTGCATCTATGGCTGATTATATCTACAATCAACTGCGGAGATTGCCTTCAGCAATGAGTGATGTCTCATCCAATCATTTGAAGGCCTTAAAAGAAGAAGTGATTTTAGCATTTGGAGAGAGAATTCCCATTTCTACTTCAGACAGGCAGCGTGTCCTGGGGAATTCATTGAGGACCTTCATCAGAGTCCCTGGTTTGCAGCGTGCCCCACAGAAATTGGACTTGTGCCGCCATGGTTGCATGAGGCAATTTTATAAAATATCATACTATTTACAGATATCTCCTGTCCATTCTGTTTCCCTAGAGAGCCCTGACTAATAAAACTACCTCTCTATCCTAACTCTCCATTGAGGTACCTCAGGCAACCTTGTGGATTTGCCCTGCTTCCCCATATGTACTTGAAGCTTTGGTTTTCAATAGAGATAGTATTGTGAAGAGGTACACAAGGATAATTCTGACCTCTGCTGCTACATGTATACAGAAACAAAAAACAAAACAAAGCAACATGAGGGAAAAAAATCATGATCTCTCTTGTAACACATGGTGTCCATTCAATACAAAGAATTTTTGCAGCTAAAACTATAGGAAAGTATTGTGATATAGTACAAAATGAACTCTAAAACATGAATAATTGGAAATTAAAAATATTTTAATTTTAAAATTCAACAAAGATGGTGGCTAATGTAAGGGCACTCGTCGTGATTTTTAAAATTTTTAATTTTTGTTGTTTTTTTTATTGTGGCAGCATATGTATACAACTCAAAATTTCCCATTTTAACCACTTTTGAGCATACAATTCAGTAGTAGTAATTGCACTCACAGTGGTGTGCTATTATTATCACCATCCATTACCAGCCCATTTTCATTACTCCCAGTAAGAATTCTGTAGATATCAAACAATAACTGCTCATTCTCCCATTCCCAGGCCTATTATCCTACAATATATATATATTTTTATTACCTACCCCCCCCCCCTTTCTGCTTGCTCTTGCTGTGTGTCCATTCCTCTGTGTTTTTCTATGTCTGCCTCCTGTCTCCCACCGTCTCTGCGGCGACGCGCCGAGTCGGCCCTTCCACGCAGGCAGCTCGCTCCGTTCCTGGGTGGCTCCACTCCGCTTTCACAGGAGGCTCTGCTCCATGTTTTGCGGGCAGCAGTGCTCCATGTTTTTTGCGGGCTGCCCAGCTTCCGCGCTTTGCAGGCAGAAGCTCCGCTTTTCACGGGTGACTTTGCCATGCCTGTGGGGGCTCTGCACTGCCCGTGGCGGCTTTTTGCCTTGCCCACGGCGGCTCTGCCCCGCCCACGGCAGCTTGCCTTTCTCAAGGTCGTCT
>PVKH010041625.1:0-10932 GCA_004027955.1 Chaetophractus vellerosus
TTGAACCTCCTTTCTGGAGATTAAACACTAGAACACAGGAAAACCAAGAATGAAACACCTCTGTTGAAAGGCGTACTGATGAGCTCCATCTGCTGGCCAATCTGGAAATTTTATGGACAGAAACTGTTCTCTGCACTCTCTGTATCCTACACTTGGGAGAAAATCTGTGCCCCATTAGTCAGTCCCTGGCCCGATTTTGATCATTTAAGCTGAAGAATTTTAAAGATTTATAATAAGTTAACCAAATATCAAAGAAGACCTGTGGAAAATAATAGGCAAGAGAGAGTAATTGGCCATCAGAGTAAATTCACCAACATATGGAGATACCTAGACGTCAGCAAAATATTACAAGCCATCCTAGAAAACAGAAAGAAATGGCCCAGCTGAAAGAACTAACTGAATATCCTGAAGAAATATAGGATTTAAGACAATTAATCAGTGATAATCACACAACTACCCTAAATAACTTCAAAGAATTTAAGGGAAATATGACTAAAGAAATAAAGAATATTCAGAAGACACTGGGTGAGCATAAAGAACAATTTGAAAGCCTGCAAAGAAAAGTAACATACCTTATGGGAATGAAAGACATAATGGATGAGATTAAAACTACATTACAGGTACATAAGAGCAGATTTGAATTGCTTGAAGACAGAATTGGTGATTTCAGAGACAGAATATCTGAACTGGAAAAGACAGGAGAATAGAAAGAGAAGAGAATGGAAAAAATGGAAAAGAGTCTAAGGTAATTGAATGACAATATGAAACACACAAAAATTTGCATTATTCATGGTCCAGAAGGATAAGAGAATGGAAAAGGGGCAGAAAGAATATTTGAAGAAATAATGGCTGAAGACATCCCAACCCTTATGAAAGATAAATATAAATATCCAAAAAGGACAACACACCCAAACAGAATAAATCTGTACAGACCTACTCCAAGGCACCTAATATTCAGAATGATGAATATCAGAGATAAAGAGAGGATTCTGAAAGCAGCAAAGGAAAAGCAAAGTATCATATACAAGAGAAATTCAATAAGATTAAGTGCTGACCTCTCATCAGAAACCATGGAGGCAAGAAGAAAGTGGTATGATGTATTTAAAGTACTGAAAAAGGAACACTGCAAGCCAAGAATTCTTTATCTGATAAAACTGTCCTTCAAAAATGAAGATGAGTTCAAAGTTCACAGACAAACAAAAACTGATAGAATATGTTACGAAAAGACCAGAATTACAAGAGATACTAAAGGAAGTACTGCAGCCTGAAAAGAAAAAAGTAAAGGTGAGAGATTTGGAGAAGATTTTAGAAATTAAGATTATTAGGAAGGGTAGACTGAAGGATAAGAAGACAGACAATAGAACAATATGGCAACAGAGCACCAAAGGACAAAATGGATGAAGTAAGTAATGCCTTCACAGTAATAACATTGAATGTTAATGGATTGAACTCTCTGATCAAAAGAAATAGACTGATAGAATGGATTTAAAAAATATGAGCCATCTATACGTTGTCTAAAAGAGACCCACCTCAGACATAAGAATCCAACCAGGTTAAAAGTGAAAGTTTGGAAAAAGGTAGTCCATGCAAATAGTAACCAAAAAAGAACTGGAGTAGGGATACTAATATCGGACAAAATAGATTTCAAACGCAAAGCTGTTATAAGGGGTGAAAAAGGTAAATATATATTAATAAAATGGGCAATTTACCAAGAAGAAATAACTCTTCTAAATATTTATGCACCTAACCTCAATGCCTCAAGATACATGAGGCACACACTGGCAAATCTGGAAAGAGAAATAGTTATCTCTACAATAATAGTTGGAAACGTCAATACACCACTCTCAGTATTGGATAGAACATCTGACCAGAGGATAAATTAAAAAAACAGAAAGCTTGAATAATAAGCTGAATGAACTAGACCTAGCAGACATCTATAGAGCATTGCACCCCAAAGCAGCAGGATTTACATTCTTTTCAAGTGCTCATGGATTCTGATCCAAGATAGACCAAATGTTGGGTCACAAGACAAGCCTCAATAAATTTAAAAAGTATGAAATTATACAAAACACTTTCTCTCATCATAACAGAACAAAGCTGGAAATCAATAATGGATAGAAAAAGGGAAAAGTGATAAATATATGGAGATTAAACAACACACTCTTAAATAATCAGTGGTTTAAAGAAGAAATTGCAAGAGAATTAAGAAAATATCTTGAGATGAATGAAATAGAGAGCACAACATATCAAAACCTATGGGACACTTCAAAGGCAGTGCTGAGAAGGAAGTTATAGCCCTCAATGCTGACATTAAAAAAGAAGAAAGTGCTAAAATTGAAGACCTAACTGCATACCTGGAGGAACTAGAAAAAGAACAGCAAACTAATCCCAAACCAAGCCGAAGGAAAGAAATACTAAAGAGTAGAGCAGATATAAATGAAATCAAGAACAAAAAAAACAATAGAGAGAATCAACAAAACCAAAAATTGGTTCTTTGAGAAGATCAAGAAAATCAACAAACCCTAAGCTAGATTGACAAATTAAAAAAGAGAGAAGACAGAAATAAATAATATCAGAAATGAGAGGGGAGACATTACCACTGACCCCACAGAAATGAGATCATCGGAGGATACTATAAACAACTATATGCCAAAAAAAAACAGACAATGTAAAGGACATGGACAAATTCTTAGAAACACACAAACAACCTACATTGACCCTAGAAGAAATAGAAGTCCTCAATAAACAAATCACAGTGAAGAGATTGAAAAAGTCATCAAAAACCTCCCGAAGATAAAAAGCCCAGGACCAGATGGCTTCACAGGTGAATTTTACAATCATTCAAAGATGACCTAATACCAGTCTTGCTCAAGCTCTACCAAAAGATTCAACAGGAAAGAATGCTACCAAACTTATTCTATAAAGCCAATATCACCCTAATACCAAAACCAGATAAAGAGACTACAAAAAAGAAAATTGCAGACCAATATCTCTAATGAATATAGATGCAAAAATCCTCAACAAAATACTTGCAAACAGAATCCAAAAGCACATTAAAAGAATTATACACCACAGTCAAGTGGTTTTTATCCCAAATTTGGAAGGGTGGTTCAACATAAGAAAAACAATTAGTGTAGTAAACCACATTGATAAATTGAAGAAGAAAAATCAAATGATCCTCTCATTTTATACAAAAAAAGGTACTTGACAAAATACAGTCCACTTTCTTGATAAAAAGATAGGAATAGAAGGAAGTTTTCTCAATATGGTGAAGTGCAATATGAAAATCTACAGGTAACATAGTAGTCAATGGTAAAAGACTGAAAGCTTTCCTGCTGAGATCAGGAAGAAGACAAGGATTCCCACTGTCACCATTGTTATTCAATATTGTGCTAGTGGTTCTACCTAGAGCCACTACATAAAGTAGTAAAAGGCACCCAAATAGGAAAAGAAGAAGTAAAACATTTCCTATTCACTGATTATATGGTCCTATATCTAGACTCTCCTGAAAAATTCACAACAAAGCTACTGGAAATAATAGATGAGTTCAGCAAAGTGGCAGGAGTCATATGCAAAAATCAATAGCATTTTTATACACTACTGATGGGCAATCTGAGGAGGAAATCAGAAAAAAAATCCATTTACAAAAGCAACTAAAAAAATAAAATATTTGGGAATAAACTTAACAAAGTACATAAAGGACATACATTTAAAAAGCTACAAAATATTGTTAAAAGAAATTGAAGAAGACTTTTCAGTGTTCATAGATTGGAAGACTAAATATCATTAACATGTCACTTCTGCCCAAACTGATTTACAGATTCAATGCAATCCCAATAAAAATCAAACAGCCTTTTTTTTTTTTTGCAGAAGTAGAAAAACCAATTGTCAAATTTATTTGGAAGGGTAATGGGGCCCCCAATAGTCAAAAAGACCCTTTTTAAAAGCACGAAATTGGAGGACTCTCACTTCCAGACTTTAAAACATATTATCTACCTACAGTGGTAAAAACAGCATAGTACTGTCATAATGATAGACTCAGTGACCAATGGAACCAAATCAAGAACTCAGAAATAGACCCTCACATCTACAATCAAGTGAATTTTGACAAGGTAGTTGAGTACTCCCAGATGGGTCAGAGCAGTCTATTCAACAAATGATTTTGGAAGAACAAGATATGTATATCCAAAAGAAAGAAAAAAGACCTCTATCTCACATCTTATAAAAAATTTAATACAAAATAGATCAAGGACCTAAATATAGAAGCAATAACCATAAGACTCCTGGAAGAAAATGTAGGAAAACATAACAAGATCTTGTGGTAGGTGATGGTTTCTTGAAGCTTACACCCAAAGCACGAGCAACAAAAGTCAAAATAGATAAATGGTACCTTCTCAAAATTCAACACATTTACACCTCCAAGGACTTTGTCAAAAGAGTGAAAAGGCAGCCAACTCAATGGGAGAAAATATTTGGCAATCACATATCTGATAATGGTTTAATATCTATGATATACAAAGAGATCATACAAGTCAACAATAAAAAGACAAACTACATGATTAAAAAATGGGCAAAAGAGTTGAAAAGACAATTGTGCAAAGAAGAAATACAAATGGTGAAGAAATACATGAAAAAATGTTAATATCACTAGTGATTAGGGAAATGCAAATCAAAACTACAATGAGATATCATTTCACAACTATTAGACTGGCCATTATTAAAAACTCAGGAAACTGTAAATGTTGGAGAGGATGTGGAGAGATAGGAATGCTTATTCACTGATGGTGATAATGTAGCATTGTACAGCCACTGTGGAGGACTGTTTGGTAGTTCCTAAGGAAGTTGAATATAGACTACCCATGTTTCCCAGCGATACCATTACTAGGTATATATCCAGAAGAAATGAGAGCAGTGACATGAATATATATCTGCACACTGATGTTCATAGTGGCATTATTCACGATTGCCAAAAGTTGGAAGCAACCCAGGTGTCCAACAATTGATAAATGGATAAACACATTGTGGAGTATACACACAATGGAATATTAGGCAGCTGTAAGAAGAAATGAAGTCATAAAGCACATGAAAACATGGATGAACCTGGAGGACATTATGTTGAGTGAAGCAAGTCAGTCACAAAAGGACAAAAACTTTATGATTGCGCTTCTATGAACTAAATATATTGTGTAAACTCATGGAGTTAATAACTAGAATATAGGTCACCGTGAAATAGATTGAGGTAGAGAATGTAAAGATGAGGGTTAATCTGCAAATTGTTTAAAAAGTTGTTTGTAAATCTTTGGAAATGAAGAGAAATCGTTAAAGCATATAATGGTGTTTATAACTAGCAGTGCTATTGTATGAGTATGACACTGCTGGAAAAGGAAAGTCTAACGTCAGGTATATTACTAGAAGCACAGCTAAAATTTAACATAGGACTATATAAGATAGTAAAACCCCATGAAAAACACAAATATGGGAGATATTGCATATAAAAGACTGTTTTTACAAAATAAAAATCCAAATATACTAGAGATAAGGAAAAAGAATAGCATGTATGTATGGCAGGCAAGGCATAGAGAAATTGAGAGGTGATGAGTTTTGTTTGTTTGTTTTTTGTTTATTATTATTATTGGAATAATGAAAGTGCTCTGGGAGTGATTGGGGTGATGAATACTATGAATTGATCTTTCATCTTTCCCTTGCACAGACATGTTATTACACTGAATGCATTGATTGTACTTTTTGGATGGATTTATGCTCTTTGAATATGTATCAATACATTTTTTTAAAAAAAGGAAGAGCTTCTTATATGAAATGTTTCTAATATACCAAGAGTCCCTTCTTTTTGTACAAAAAGGCCAAAATTTGGTCCCTCAAGATGCCTAATTTATATTAGAAAAATTCCATTAAGGTCTTTTAATGTGATTATCATCAAATGTCCCTTTGATATGACAGCCAGATTGTAGCAAATGCACTCAATTGTGGCTTTCACCACCAAGTATTTTCTCAAGAAGGTACAGATGATAAAACATACAGAAATAACTGGCTTTTGTAATTGCTGTTGTTACAAAAGAGCTAAGTAATTATAAAACTTTATTAATCTTTTATCCAAGAAAAAGTCACAAAATCCAGGGATAACCAATGCTGCTGCTAATATATTCATACCTTTAAAAAATAATTGTCTTGCCTATGAAAAATCATGAGGATAAACACTGTGCAATAGACTCAGCATGTCTGAAGGCAAAGAGACTAAAGTCTATCTTTAGCCTAAACTGTATTGTTTGATAAGCACATCTAAATTAGTTGAATGAAATCAAACTAATTTATGAAATATCAATAATAATTAACTCTTGAGGTATTTTCCAGGATTAAATTTTATTGTTCCTATGAGAATATATTCATTTCAAAAGAATTTATTTAGTTTCTACTATTATGAGGCATTTTGTGTAGAGGTCTGTTACTCCATTCTGTTTAAACTTCCATTAAGTCAACGCATAAAGAAAGAGACTAGGGAACTAGGACTGAATTAATATAGGGTAGAATGTACTTTGATGCTATACATTTGAATTTGGGATTGAGTTTCCTGCTGAAACTTAGACTCCATGACCTAAAAATATGGAGCAGTTCTCCAGATGATAGCTGCATTTTGTTCATTCTTAGTGGGATATAGGATTGAATATCCTTAAGATACACCTTGGCACCTAAATTCCCCTGAAGCTGCAGATTTCTATTTCTTCTCTTCCTCAAATCCAGACCAAAGCCTTCCATAGAATACTGGGCAACTGTAACATTTCCCTCTCCTTAGATTTAACCACTTACCCTATATGGTACCACAGCTTCTCTCTAAAGTTTAATCTAGGCCATATGCTCTATTCCAGTGCTTGGGTTCCTGTGACCACATATTCCAACTATCAACCACTGTCTGAATTCCCTATTGATAAATCTGGCTCCAGTGCTTGAAGCCTTGGTTATGAAAAATATTTTTATTCGCTGTTGAACTCTAGATTTTGCTCAGCCCCTTTAATGCCATGTTCTACAATACAATCATTTTAACCATTTTCATTCTGCCATAGTGCTGGATCTTGTTCTGCCCCATGTTGCTAACCAACATGATCACTACCCAGGTGAAAAACCTTCCAAATCTAATCATCTAGGTTTTATGCTCTGAGATACTTAATACACAGTCACAGATAAACAGATTAAATTTCTACCTTTCCATACCTGTAGATCAATGATTTTAAAATATATTTGTGGTCATCCCTTTAAAGTGCTAATGAGAGCGATGGAAATACAGACACTTTACTTGACATATGGTTTCATGGACCCTTTGAAGTCAACCAATGTGTCCTAAAATACTCTTAAATAAGTTTCATATTGAATATCCATAGACTACCTTCGTTAGAAACACCTGACATGCCGTTTAAAACTGTAGACTCTTTAGCTCTACCAGAGATCTACAGCATCAGTATCTTTAAGGTTTGGTCTCTTAATTTTTACATGCAATCCTGTGATTCTTATAAGTATTAAGGTTTACACACAGTTACTCTAGATCAGGGGTTCTTAACCAGGGGTCCATGAGCTTGAAATGAAATTAAAAAAAAAAAAACATTGTTCTTGTGAGGGCGTGTTGGTGCAGGTGTGATACATTTATTAAATAATACACAGTATAGTGTAGACTTAGTAAGGGTTCCATAGTTTTCACCTTACTGGCAAAGGGGTCCGTGGAACAAAAAAGCTTAGGAATACTTGATTTAGATCCTAAAGTATTAGCAATAAAGATGATATAAGAATTCTTAGCTTTCATCGTGTTTGAGTAACAAATTGATTGTTAACACCCACAAGGATTGAGAAAGTCTAGAAAACAAATCCCAGAAATCAGAAGCAACTCTTGAACTGAGTTTATTTGCATTGGAACAAATGTGAAAATAATGTAGGAGCCATCACACCTGTAACACACTTGCTGAGCTCACAATGGTATTCCCAGGGAAAGCCATGGTTTAAAGGAATTGCAAGTGGATTTTGAGGTTCCAGACAAGTTACTTGATATAAATGCTTAGCATTTCCCCTCACGATTCATACTCAGTTTTCTGTTACTCAACCTGAAAAAGAGATAATAATAGGATTCAAGGACCAAGTATTTGCCTCACCATCACCAAAAGAAAATGTGGTTATTTTTAAATCACATGGGAAAAAGAGGACGCGGTTCTGGCTTGTCTGTTTCACACTGATGATCTGTGAATTTGTGCATATTTTGCCAGTGCCTTTTCCTCCTAGGCCTTATAATAAAATGAGAGATTTGGCATCTAATGTCCCTTCCAACTCTTATGGCTACAGGCAACACTTGCCATTTCTTTATTTCTGTAGTAAGTATTTACTAAGCCCTTGCTAAATGCTGAAACTATAGAAGAGAAGAGAGGTATAATTCCTACTTTACTCATACCTTTCATGACTGAATATTCAAAAATTCTGAAAGCTGAGATTTTTTTCTTAACCTCATGAACTAATTTTAAATAGCCTTTTAGTCATCTAATTTCTTATAGTTAGAGTGTAACTTAAAAGTTTGGATTGCTCACCAAAATCAAGCCTTTAATATTGTTCTTTAAGTTGAAATCTATTTTGAAAGTCAACAATTAGTAATCTCTGGGCTTCACAGTCCTCCTTTTCTTCTGATATCTTTTATTGATTTGTCTTTCTTCCACCACTAAAATGAAAGCACCACAAAAGCAGAAATTTCTATAGGTTTTGCTCACCACTTTACTTCTGGTGCTTAAAGCAATTCCTTGTACATACCAGGCAGTCATTAAATATTTGGCACATGGATTATTGAAGAGTAAATCTACTCCTACTTAAAAAGCTGACTAAACCACATTTTCCCAGGAGTTGACTGCATTTATTATTCAAAAGTTAAATATCTTTTTAAAAAATATTTCCTTTGTACAAACTACGGCTAAACTGCTATTGAGACAGAACTACAGAGACAGGAAGAGAAATATTTTTCTATGTCCTATGGATCAGAACAGCACATCTTGATGCAAAGGACCACAGAGATATCTTACCTCCTTGCTTCATTAAATACACAGAGGTTGCCATAGGTTTTGCCATCAGACCCACAGACTGGGTTATAAATAGATGGACATTTAGTATTTCCATCTGGGTTCTTGCTATTCATGCCACCACTCTGTAATAATGTAAAGACCATTTAGTAAATTCAGGAAAATAAATTTAATTCTGAAATTACAATTAATACAAACATTTATTGTTCATGTATCACTAATTAAACATTGGACTGAATTAATTATTTTATTGATCCATTGCATTTTAATTTACTCCATGAAAGAGTATATTTTACTCTATTTTATAACAAGGGCATAGAAGCTCAGTGCATTTAAATGATAAACCTGAGACAATACATGGATTAAATACCCAATTTGGGATTCAAACTCTTAGCTGTCTGAATCCAAAGACTCTTATTACTTTATGTCAGATCACCTCCACTTAAATTCTTTGGAGAAAACCCTTCCCCTATTTGGGAAAATAGCTTTCAGGGAAAAGTCATTCTGACAAGCATAGAACAAATATGGTCATTATGTATTGATTTCTTTCTTTTTAGCTTGTGCCCATGAAAGAAAAATGATGCAAAAGGTAGGATTATGCAGAATTCAGTTAAGTAGCTCCTGAGAAATTTCTTCTGAATTGAATTATAGAATGGTAGAAGCCTGTGAACATAAGAAAGACTTGGCTAGCAGATGAGAGCAGGGACACTAAAGGGAACGGTGAGGCTTTTCGATACAGATACAGTGCTTAGTCTTTTCAGTGTGACTATGTTGTGGAAGATTAAAGCATACCTCACTCTTTTTCACTGGCTGAGGGTTTACAACCTTTTTCATACCTATCAACTCTGTTCATTCATACATAGTCTGTAAAATGGATAGGATTATTACCCCCATTTTAGAAAAGAATATCAAAAAGATGCAGAAATATACTGGTGCTTGCATTAATGTGTAGATGGGGACTACTATGTGGTACCGTCCAAGAGGGAATAAACAGCTTACATCTGAAAGGGTTATGAGGAATGACAGGTTCTGAGAGAAAAAACATAGTTTCCATTAAGATGTTGAGATAGAGGAAATGTTCCTGAAAAAAATGATTGGAAGTGAGAATTAAACGGAATTTCCAAAGTCACTGTCAATTACAAAGCATTAAGGTAGGTTCTATGATGGAGGAAATCATTAGTAATAGGAATGCATAAAATGTATTAGGAAAAATTTAGTAGAATATAAAAGGACCCTGTATGATGATGATGGTGCGTGAGCAAGGGTGACATGAAATTAAGCTGGATGAAATTAAGGTTCATGAAGAACCTTAAATGCCATGCTTAGAAGTTTGGATTTTACCCTCTAGGCACTGTGGAGCCACTGAAGAATTTTGAATAGGGGAGTGAAATATCAGAAATGTGATTTAGAAAGAAGACTTCAGTGGCACATAGCTAATGAATAGGTTGGGAAGGAGTATGGAGTTTTAACCTGGGGGGTGGGGAGCCAGTTGATGGGGATCTGAACTATACATAGAGGAGTTTGAGTGGAGAGCAATAAAGGGGAATTAAAGATGGAATGGAAGGACATGGTCCTCATTAATGAGCATGGTTGTAGCATGTAAAAATAATCTTCTCCAAAGTCCTTCTCTTTCGGATTCATTCATGTTATGGCAGTGTTTGCAATTGGTACACTGTGTTCTGTTAAACATTTTCAAGCCTTGGAAAATAGGATGGCTGAGGTAAGTCAACTAAGGGAAAAAGAAAAGGTATCAAGACCAACCTGAATTTCCATTGTATTTCCATTCAAATTGTTGCCTACATTTTTTCTTCCTTCCTTATTATAAAAAGACCTTGATTTCCCTTGCTGGCTAGGAGACCCTGGCTTCCCTTGTTGG
>PVKH010041626.1:0-10925 GCA_004027955.1 Chaetophractus vellerosus
TGTGGAAGGATGGCAAAGAAGGAAGAGGATTTTAATACCGAGGTAAATAAACTTCCTTCCTCCTCTTGGGACTGCTTGGGCTCATTTGTTTTCCTCTCCTTTTCTAAGGGGCTAGTTAGAGCTAATAGGTTGGTGACAACCTCAGTAGGAATTGTTGACAGATTTCAAAGAATTTTTGAGGTTTTGAGTGATTGATTTTGGAAGAAGATTATAACAGCGCAAGAGATAAGTGATGCAAATGTGTGATAATTATGGGCCATTTAGCAAACACGATTGAGACAATATTTCATTGATGCAGGACTCTAAGGTTAGGCACACGGATGCAATGTGTGCTGTGGAAAGAGTGTGATCCTTTAAAAGAGTAAAACTTGGGCTACCCTGCTGTTACCGATTCATCTGTTGGTTTCCTGTTTCACTAGCCTGCTTCACTCCTGCCTTTGCCAGTTGGACGTGTGAGCAAGTCTCCTATGTATGTGAGCAATCGCTTCCTCATCTGTAAAATGAGAACCATGTGCAGATTCAGCAGGATGCCATATATTATCACCTGGCATATAATAAGTGTGGAAAAAGAACTATTACCTTGGCCCGATTCAAACTGATGGTTTCAGATTGCCCTCTGAATGGTAAAATTTTACTGGCAGATTAATAATACTAGATTTTTAGAAATTATTTTTTACCAAGATAATATGGTTCATATTTCCATGTTTATAACTTTTGTTTAGTGGAATGGAAAATTTTTTAAAGCACAGATCTCTGTTTTCAGTGTTTTTTATACAATATGACTGGAAGAAAATGGCATGTACTCAAGGCCTCTTACAGCATTGAAGCTGTAGAGAATAGCCATTCTGTGCAATCTGGTTTCTCTTGCCCATAGACAGAAAGCAAGAAAGAACTGCGTATATGCAAAGTGTTTGTGCAGCTTTCACCTAACCTTGGTTCCTCCAGTTTTTCTGCAGGTAGTTTTCATGTTAGGACTTTTGTAAAAGGCAATACTTTTTGGCCAAAGCTGGAAAATATTGCAACTACTTAATTAGCATTAAATAATAAGAATGTTTTCTCAAAATTAATACTTTTTTCTAGTCCAAAACATATATGTGCAGCTGGCAAGGAGAAATGCTATGTTTCACAGTGGATTTCGCTTTGGGATTCACCTGTTTTGACAGTAAGACAAAGGTAAGTTGCCAACCAATAAATACATGATGTTGCCATTTGGTAATTCATTTTTAATTACATTTCATAGAATTTAACTATGGTAAGTATCTGATAGTAATCAACACCTGTTGACTGTGTATTGTGTATAATTTGTGTCTTCATCTGCTATCTTCTCTCTGATAGTTCAATGCTCCAAGACTTTCATAAGCCCTGAAACTAGGCAATGATGACAACAAACTAAACAGCATTTAGTGAAAAGCATTTATCATTGTGAGGAATGTGGGAAGAGTACAAGATGATTTTTCTCATTATTTCTCAAGGAAAGGACCCATGACATGAAAGTAAATACTTTGAAAAGAAAGATTAAGTCTGCTTGACTTAAAGCCTGAGCATTTTCAGTAACAGAAAAATAACATCTACACCTGAAGGAGTTTATTGAGTGTTCTGATTCCATGAATATAAAGCTGCGTTAGCTGTGAAGGGAGCTACCAGTTTGACTCACGGGGAGTTAATCAGGGATAGCATCTCCACAAGACCTGAGTTTTCCATTGTGTGCATATGTGCTAAGAAAATGCTTTGCAATCATAACACCAGTATTTTGTCACTTATTGTTTGTTAAAATTCACTTTCTGCTTTAATATGAATGAATGTGATGCAAAAGTGTTGGTGTGATGAATACTGTCTTTATCACTTTCAGTACAATGTGCATAGTAATTTCAAATACCTTTATTTACTTGTTAATACAACTTCAGTGCTCTGTGTTAGTGTTAGCCTAGTTTGCATTGAGCAGTTAGCCAACACTGAATAACTGAAGCCTTATCTCAAAGCTCCTAAAAGTTGTCATTCATTTTCACTTACTTGTTTATTTCTAAACTGCTATATATTGAAACCTTTGGCTATTCTCTTCTCTTAATTAATCATGGCAGCCAATTAATGAACGCTTGTGAAATGATACTGTTTGCCTTGACTCCTTTTCCATTCTTCTAGACCAGTGGTTCTCAACCAGGAGCAAATTGAGCCCCCAGGGTCCTTCAGAAGCTTCTGCAGACATTTTCCTTTTTTTTTTTTTAAGATTTATTTATTTATATATCCACCCCTTGCTGCTTGTGCTCACTGTGTTCATTTGCTTTGCCTTTTTCTGTGTCTGCTTGTCTCCCCCCGCTGCGGCATCCCGCCGAGTCAGCTCACCATGCGGCGGCCTGCCTGCTCACAGCTTCCTGCCTTGCTCGCTGCGGCTTGCTCTGCCCACGGCGGCTTGCCTTCTCTAGGTGGTCTGCTCACCCCCCCCAGGAGGTCCCAGGAACCGAACCCGGGGCCAGAGCCCAACCAATTCAGCTACAGCCGGTTCCCTCTGCAGACATTTTGATGGTCACAACTGGGAAGTGCTAAGGTCATCTAGTTAGTGAGGGCAGGGGATGCTGCTAAACATGCTACAATGCACAGGAAAACCCCACACGATAAAGGATTATTAGGTCCAATATATCTATAGTGCAGAGACTGCACAAACCTGTTCTAGAGTAAGGGGCTGCTTATTTTATAGTATTCTGGGACCGAAAAATTTATCGTGGTCATTATTATTTTATTTCCTCACAGAAAACTTGTTGGGATGTTTTTCCAATAGGAGAATACACTTGTTGACAGTAGTAATAAAATGCATTTGTATAAAAATTAATATTAAAACGGGATTTCATGTCTGCCATCCAACATCAAGGTCAATACTTACAGCCCTAAAGCCACAGAGAGGATAGATATTTTACTGACTTCAAGTCCAGTGCTTTTTCTGCTGTACCTCACCTGTCTGTATTACCTGCAAGTTACAGGCTGCGTAACTTGCTGTTAATAGTGTTTGATCTTTGGCCAGGTCTTAAACTTGTCCTTAATGCACATGTCCTTCTAAAAGAAGTGAAATGATAAACAACTACCTTAGAGTAAGTGGAAAAACTCTATAAAATTCACAATATATAAAGCTTGATTTATAACCACTCTTTGCTGCTGTTTCTTACTTTGTGTTTCAAATAATCTTTGTGCTTCAGGAACTTAAATTGGTATTTTCCAGATTTCACCTTAAAGCCTGAGCCATCCTGCATGGCCCTTACTCTGGCTAAACTTAGCCGTGTTATCTATCTAGGCCAGGAGAACAAATCACTTGCTTGGAAAGTTTCATGAGTTCTTCATTCCAAAGAGCAACCCACTGTACCTGTTCCCTCCATCTTTAGTTCCTAGTGTGGTTGGGACCATGCTCATCCTTGGCCGTTTTCCTTGTGTCAATGTTTCTGTCAGTGGTTTATTCATCTGATTCAGTTTTCCCAGCAAATGAGTCTAATTTCGAGGTTTAGCGTGGGGACGAGCATGGAGTAAGCTCAATATCGTGATTCCCAGCATCAATTTTTGCTCTCCTATTTGATTTTCTTGCTCTAAAGACAGTCATGCCATATCCATTTCTACCTTCTTAGCACACCTGATGGGACAAGGGAATAAACATTGGTCAATATGAACTTCAGTCCTGGTGATTTCGCAGAGGGGAGCTACCTGGTACTTGTTCCCTTCTCCCCTTCACACGGAGCATGCTAGCCCCCCCACTCTGTGGACATTTGAGTGAAAGGAAGCAGACTTTCCAAGGCAGAATCTTGATAATCTTCTGATGATACCATTGGAAGAGTCAATGGAGGCTGAGCCAATGTAACCGCTCTGAAATCCAGGACGCTAAACAGGCCCTGAGCTGCTTACCCCATCGTTTTACTTGTCTTGATTGGTATGCTTTTCCACCATAGTGGTGGCTGGGGGTTTTGAGGGCACTGAGATGCTAGTAGAAGTTTGTGATTTATGATGCCCATTTACTACTCCCCTCAATAACATTTTTTCTCCTTTTATTTTCCCCATGAATTTCTTTCTTCTATGGCTACTATATTAGGTCTTCCTTCCTTAGAATATTACCTTAATTTTTACTAGACTTTCTCTCTCCCCTTCTTCCTGGGTATGTTTTATGCTAAACACAGATAGATATAGCTGTACTTTGGGACTACTCGCATTACATCCAGCAGGTTTTTCCTGGTTAACTCTGAAAGTAATCAAAAATGAATTTTAAATAAATGTACTGTATTTCTTATGTTATGTGAAATTGGGCTAGATTGAGGTTATAATGTTTTAAATTTACTGGTAACTAAACTCTATAACTAAATTAAACATTTATAATTTAAATATATTTGTATATAATCCTTAACTACCTTCCTCAGCTAAATAAAGTGTTATATCCCTTAGTCCGAATGGCTTTCAGGTACAATGAGCCTGCCAGCATTGTCTATGAGGACATTTGCTCTGCAAAAGGCTCTAGCCTAACCCTAGGAGAAAGGGAGAACTGAGAGCGTCAGTAAGTTCATGGGCTGACCTTCTCTGGTAGCTCTGCCAGACAGTAAGATAGAGTTTCTGCTTACCTGCAATGCAGGTTGAGACAACAGGAGGTTGTACTGACCTATTATCCTTTGTAGGTGAGCTCTTGACTTCACATTTTTCTTGTGATTACATCTTCATTTCAAGACATTCTAGCCTAATACTGATGTATTTCATATGTATTCAAAAAGTAACTGAAAATGAAGCAAAACGAAATATAGAATAAAAATAAAATTGTTCTAGAAGTTTGTTTCATGCATTTCTTGTTTTAATTTTTTTCAGAATTTACAAATATTTGAATTAATTTTCAAAATAAGAGCTTTCCAAGATTAACTGTGAAGGGTATGCCAATGGCTTGTAAATTTATAAAATATCTATAATTTTGCTTTATTTTACACATGTCCTTTCTCTCCATGTTACATGACATTTGTTAGTTCAGTGTAGTTAGGTTGTCAATCCTTTCTGGAGTAAAACTGGTTTTTTAAATAATGACAATACTGCTTTCTCCATGTGCTCTTTGTACAAGTCATTATGGAAAATTCAAATAGATTTTTTTGACCTAGAAATATTTAGATTGGAATTTACCCTGCTTATAGTCACAAGATAATTAACTCTTCTCTACTAGGTTATGCTATTAGATCAGATCATTTGTGTATTATTTCCGGGTCAAAATTAGACCCACAATATGGCAGCCGTACTTATTAATCAAATGCTTTTAAGAAAGATTCTCCGGATATTGATAATTGCCCAAATTTTAGTGCTGTTCATCGCACGGACATTCTCATCAGAAACGTGTGTGGTCAATTTTCTTACTTCCCCACTTCTGTAGTTGCTGGGAAAAAAGGTAAGTAATTATTTCCAAAAATTAATCCATTAACCATCAACTATTTGTTTTCAACTTTGATTTTATTTCCAGTAAATAGAAATTAATCTCTTCAATTGAAAAATAAATGGAAGTGCATTATTTAATATTCTGTTTATTTCTAGAATGAACGTATTTAAATAATTTAAACCAGAATAAACTAGAATATTGGCCTAGCACCCCTATCCTGTCTCCCACTCACATCATGCTAGGAATGAAGTATCTACTCATCTGAATCGCCACCACTCCATTTCTCCAAACTTGCCAAGTCATATCTTCTTGGAGGAATTAAGACGATTATTTTTACATCTTTTGTCTTGTTCTTTCTGCTTTAGAGCTAACAGATCCCCTCTTTCTGTCAATAATTAACAGGAAGAAGGAGAAGATGTCCATAAGAATTTCAAAACAATGATCTTGAAGGAGAATAGAGAACTGACTAATGGAGTATAACACTGAGGCAGCATAAAAATAATGAAAGTATAAAATAAATTTAGAGAGTCTCAGATGGAGTCTCTCCTTTGTGCAATTGGGCTTGTACCCTCTGTGATTCCAAGATTTTGGACTCAGCCTACGTGTATATAATAAGGAACTGTTTGAGATCCAGAATCAAAGTGAAATTTTCCATATTTACTTATTACTCGAGGACATGTTGAAAAGCTAGCCTTGTCCCTAAATATTAGCTTGTATTCCAGATATTCGTTATACCATCTGGGTATTCCCCACATATAGTGGTAAATTTGTATTTCTATATTATATTAATAAAGATCTTCACTGGTCTGTTCTGTGACTGGGTCTCATCACTGCTGTGCCCTAAAAGACGCTTTGCTTTTTCATTAGCCTGGAACCCAATAATCATATGGGGGTAGGGATAAGGTTGAAATACATAAACAAAAAGATCAATTTGGAGGGAATAATTGAAAAAGAATTGACTTTCTTGTAGGAGGGACAATGAAGATATGGCTTTGGACTGAGTGCTGAGGAAAAGAATGTTTTCCACAGCTACACAGGAAAATAATTTTTAAAAGTATTCTGCTCTAGTCACAAAGGAAACCTCATTTTTTTTGTATCATAAAGCCTTCTGTGGTTGCTAATTGAGGTATTGCAGTAAAGGATTCAAATATTGTTTTCCACTGTCAATATTTTAGTAATTCAGATTTGCTACCAAGCAAGTGAGCAGTGATTATCATCACCAAAAGCCAGTATTCATAAAAATAAAACAAATACTAGCATGTTGCATGTAACAAACATTTGACTATAAAATTGTTTTCCAACTGCTAAAACCCTTGGAAAAGTATTTTATCTTCCAAGATTGAGACATAAAAATCAGAATTACCTTCAGGCTTCATACGGCTGATGAGGAGATCCATGGCCATTCAGATTCATTTCATGAGATTAAGATAAAAATCAAAGTTTTTTAGGATTGTTTGTCAAGGAAGCCTCACTAGAGCTTTGTCAGTGCAGATCCTATTACATTTTGGGATAGAAGGTCCAGTCATATTTTTCAGATGGGCTTAGAAACTTGAAATAAAATTTTTAGATAAAATGTTTGGAATTACCATCCATCATAGTAACAAATTTTTTTGTTTGTTTGTTTTGAGGAAACTTAACATTTTCAGGTGCATGACCAAAAAGTTCAAAAAGAGAAAAGGTAGAATGCCATAACTAATTTGAAAGTTACCAATCATGAGAGGAACTGTTTTCTCTGAATAAAGACAATAATGCCTGTTGCCCACCACTTGAGTTTGAATCATTTTGTCAGAATATCCCAAATCACTTCACCTCAACTTGCATTTACAAAAAGGTGATGAAAGGACTTGTCTTCTTTCACCCTTAATGCAGGGCTATAGTATAAAATTAGTAAATAATTTTAAGCAAATTAACCGTGGACCTGTGTTTTCTGTCAAATCGGTGAACACATAAGGTGACCTAATTTTAAAAATAATGTATCAAAAAGACAATAATAATAGTATTAATAATAATATACCTAAAGCACTTAATTGTGAGAACCATTTTGAATTTTCTAAACTATCAACAGCATCTTCACATAGGCATCTCTGCAATTGTTTGTATATATATTTTAATAGCTGTTTATTATACTATGTAAAATGTTGGTTATTTACCTTATTCCTGGGATTTTAGCCTAATGAAGGAAAACTATTTTTGAACTCTCCTTTATTCATAATCCAATACTGTGTTATTGTTGTTCACAGTGAAATAAAAAATTGGGGTATTGCATTTGTTTTTGTTTTTTTTTTTTGAGGAATTTGGCAAAAAATATCACACCCCAGATTTTTCCTTTTTCTTATGATGACAGATATTTATGATTACAGATTCATCAAATGGAAGCTATACAGCACATAATTTTTAAGGCAAATAAGATTTGGGCTATTTTAGCTGAATCCCAGAGGCTGAAATTACAATCTTCTTTTGTAGCCTTCAGAGTGTGCTTAGGAGATGCCATAGGAAGGGTCGGAAATTGTATTTGGAGATTAGAATGCTCCTGGGAAATACAGACTCCCAGTTATGTGGAGCGATGGAAGTGGAAGCTTTCCTGAAGTCATTTCACGTTTTGGTTGCTAGATCCTCAAAGCATCTGCTGTTGCTGTGGCTTATTTCGTTGTCCCAGTGGCTCATGTAGAGCCGTCTTCCTCTCCTAATACAAATTTACACATAGGCTTCATTGCCATAACCTGCTATCACAGGAAGCGGTAATTGCACTGTGGTTTCTGAATATTCTCAATCTGAGTAGATTCTGATAGTTTTAATTCTGAAAAGGAGTGGGCCTAGGCTCAGCCTCCTCGTTGGGAAGATAAAAGCACTGGAGTGATGAATTGTTCCCTAAGGCCCTCTGGAGTTCCACATTTCTCAAAACGTAGACAGAGCATATGTTTTGACACTTTACCATGAAATCCAAAGACTCTGTTCAGCCCTGAGATTCAATATAAAGGAAGAATGTTGAGAAAAATTTTGAGGTTGGTGTATGGGGACTGAGTAAACAGGTCAAAAGTGTTAGATAAGATAAAAGTGCTTTTGAAACTTTCCCCCGTTATCGTCAGACTGCCTTTTTTCACCTCAAAAATTTTGTGACACTTAGAGAAAAATGTGTTCTTTATTTCAAAATAAATGCTTTTAATGGAATGTCAGCCCATAGCTTGCTAAAAAATGATTGCTGTTTTATATTGGAATATTTCTGGGAGGATAAAGATTTATTATAATAGCGTCTATAATTAAAGACTGTCTTTTATAAAAACCATTGTCTTTCTTTACTGCAGTCTTTTTTTTTCTTTAGCGTAAGAACTTATTGCGTACATTTCATCTTTAAGGTACCTGAGAAAACTTTAAGTAATTCCTGCAATAGTATTAAAAGGTAGTATTATCTACATTTTCAACTTGGTTCAAGAGAAACTAAGGTTAAGATATTTGTACACAGCCACAGATAGGGTTGGTGTCAGTCAGGATTAAAGTTTTTCATTGTATCTGCGCTCCACTAGGCCATATCATCTACTATAGCAAGAACTGCGCATTGTAGTCGATTTTTAAAAGTTTTCCAAGCAAAACAAAGAGGCAACAATCTTGGGAAATCTTAGACAGTGGACAGGACAACCCAACAGAAAATCAGAGAGGGTCAATAAGGGTAGAAGTGGGATTGAAAGCCAAGACAATGGAAGCTGATGTCACTGATAACATAGGAAACCATTTCCTCAAGCCTTGGTTGTCGGGAGGGGAGCTGGGTGGTTTTGAAAACAACATTTTGCATAGAGTAAAGAATGAGAAGGTAGTTGATTAAAGCTAAATGTATTACATGCTGAAACAAGTAAATAGCTGCACTTATTTCAATAGATTATTTAACTTATTAATATGTGTTAATTAAATAAGTAAGTTCTTGTTTCTAAATCACTAATTAATTTCATTCCTTTACAGAATGTGCTCTGGAGATTTAAATTCTCTCAGCTTAAGGGATCTTCAGATGATGGAAAAACTCGTGTAAAGCTGCTATTCCTGAATCTAGACACCAAACAAATTGAGATGAAGGTAGGGTACAAAGTTTATCCCGCCTAACCAACCACACATAAAGTAAAATTTAAATGATCAGCAGACAGAAATTTCCAGTTGATCCATGTATATTTAAATATACAAGTAAATCATAAAAATCAGACAGCAAGTCTGTTAAAAGAGCCCCTAGTTATGTATCCTGTTAGGGATTTTTATATCCTAAAATTGTGATCAATCAGATGATTTGAGTCCACTAGAAGTTAGTTATTTCTTAGTAAATATTAACAGTAGATTAGTATTTTAAAATATAAGAAAAGTCAAAATTTAAAGGAAGGCATTTACAAACTGCATTAGCTATATGGTACTTTTTCTATAATAGTGAAAGCAAATTGCTCTTTTAATTGAAAGGACCTTAGAGTTAACTTTAAATTCATTGCATTAAACTGTCATTTTACTATCACCAGGTATTGATTTTTTTCTCATATTTTATGTTTAAATGTATTCTCAATAAACCCAATTTAATGTAAACTAAAGACATCTTAAGCATGAATTCCAATGAGTACATTAAAGAAAAAAAAAAGGAGAACCATAAGCAAATATTGTTTGAAAACAGTTTATCAACACTTGGTATGGCTGTTTTCTGATGAAACTAATCAGAGGAACATATCACATAGGACATTTTTATATCAGAACTTTTAGCATCAATTTTAACCTCTTTACTGACTCCATGAAATAATGTTTCATGACTTCCTTTTAAGTGCATTAAAAATTGGACAGAATGGCTCAACATTCTTATACTTAGGGGATTAATAAAATCAAAATCTGAATTTAAACACTGTCAAAGGCTGTTGGGATATGAGTTTTATGTTGTGACAGCCCATGATCAGCAGTTATAGCGGTGACTGTGAAACCCTCGGGTTGTGATAGAGAGCCAATTATTCTGTCATATTGTCCTGAACAGAGTCCAGGAGGTATTATACCCCAGCAAAGAAGGAATCCTAAGAGAGAGAGAGAGAAACTTGAAATGATTTTAAAGTTGGCATTCTATTTGTATTGATGGGTCCATCATGGATAAAGTTAGAACTTTGTTCCTTTGGTTTATTTAGTTTATTTATTTATTTACCTTGGGGAAGGCTGTGGCTCCACACCCTTTTGGTGGTGAAGTCCTCTAAAGCTCCTAACTTCATTCTGTGTAAGAGCATGGTGGACACTGTGGAAAACCAGTTCACCAGTACAGTTTGTTAATGCTTCAGGGTATTCTAGTGCCTTCCACCAAAGCGCCAATATTTCCTCCAGGGGAGAAGCTTTGGAAAGTCTGATTGCTTCTCTGACCTCTGAAATGTCTTTTGACAGGCCTTAGATAGACTGTTTCATTCAATTTAATTTTTTTAAAGTTAAGTCAGCTTTTGGTTAGCTGTGCTAATAAAAGGAGTAGAGGCACTGAATAATCTAAAACACACTTTTGACATATGTTACATTAGTCTTTTGTGTATATGTTTTGAAACAGACTTAATTTCTTTGTGGTGTATTG
>PVKH010041627.1:0-10918 GCA_004027955.1 Chaetophractus vellerosus
AAACCACTGTTCACTTGGACTAAAAATGACATGGAAAGGAGACATTGAAGGAGAAACATCTTTAAGGAGAAAACCATGGAAGCTGAGATCTGGAATTAAGACATTGCTTTGGGCCAAGAAATGAGCCCCACCCATGTGTCCAGAGAGGGTGAGTTTCCCTGAGCAGTTGAAGAGGGTGGATGTCCCCATCTGATGTTCTGGGAGTTTTTTTGCCTCCCCAGGGTGCAGAGAGGGTGAGTTTGCCCCAACAGTTGTAGAGAGTGGATGTTCCCATCCAATGTTTGGGAAAAGCCTTGCCACCCCAGGGTACAGGGAGGGTGGAGCACATTCCTCAAAGATTAGGGAAGTTAAGGTCAGCACCCCATAGGTTGGAGAGGGTTCTACTGTCACCCATAGATTAGGAAAAGCCAGTTGGTCAACTCATTGTTCTGAGAGAGTTGAGCCTGTATGCCAAAGGTTAAGGGGAATGTTGTCTTCACCTCACTATACTAGGGGGGATAATACTCTAACCCAAAGATTGGGTAAGGTGTTGCAATCTGGAGCTTGGTCAACATCCAGATGCTTGATGAGGGTGGAACCAAGGAAATGGCTGTTGAGGAAGCCTGTGGAAAGGGTGCATTCCCATGTGGCCCCAAGGAGAAGAAACCATCATCTTAAGAATGACTCTCAGTGGCCGGCTGTAGCCCTGTGGATGGGGTGCCGGTGCACCACATGGGAGGACCCAGGTTTGGTTCCTGGGGGCCTCTCCAAGCAGGGCAGACTACCTTGAGGGGGCAAGCCACTGTGGGCAGGGCAGAGCCATCATGGGCAGGGCAAAAAAAGCCATCATGGGCAGAGCAAAGCCATCACAGGCAGGGCAAGCTGCCTATGAGCAGAGTGGAGCCACCCACAAGCAGAGCAGAGTCGACCACCAGCAGGGCAAGCTGCCCATGAGTGGGCAAGGACACTGCTCACCAGTGAGCTGACTCGGTGCATCGCCGCAATGGGGGGAGACAAAGCAGATGCAGAGGAATGCAAAAATGAACACAGTGGGAACAAGGAGAAGGGGGGGTATGTAAAAAAAAAAAAAAAGAATGACTCTCAGACTTTGAAATTGAATGGAGGATGCCCTGCAGGTTTACTGAACTACAGAAGGTCCAGTACTTATGTTTAACATCCCAATTTCTCCAATGGTAATGAAAATGTTTGTCCTTTGTCTTTCCATTTGTGCATTGGAAGCAGTTAAATTGTTCTGTAAATTTCAGATTTCTACAGCTAGAAGGGATTTTGCCTGAAGACAAACTGTATTTCTTTGATCTGATTATGATATGATTTTGTACTTGCAATTGTTACTGATTTAAGGTTTTTTGAATATTGTAATGTACTTTTGGAATTCAGAGGGTGGAGTGTAATGGTTTGACAGTTTTATGTAATTATGAGTTCCAAAAATATAAATTGAATCATGCTTATAGACTGATCTCTTAATCTGGGCATGATTAGGTTGTGATTGTGGCATTAACTGTGCCACATGAGTGAGACGTTGAGCTCTGCCCCTTGGTGGGTGTGGTCTCAAGTATAAAATGCAAGGCAAAAGACAGAGGAAACAGATTTGAGAAGCAGATTTTCTTTTTTTTTTTAAAGATTTATCTATTTTATTACATATCTCCCCTTCCCCCTGCTGCGGCGATGTGCCAAGAGTGGTCACTGCGCAGGCGTGGCTTTCCCTGCTTGTGGGCGGTCTCTGCATCCATTCACAGCTGGCTTTCAGTTTGCAGGTGGCTGGCTGCGCTCCATCCACGAGTGACCTGCCCTGCCCGTGGCAGCTCTTGCCCTGTCCGTGGCAGCTTCTTGCCCTGCCCATGGCGGCTCCGGCCCACCCATGGTGGCTTGCCTTTTTCAAGGTGGTCTGCCTGCTAGGAGAGGTCCCCGGGAACTGAACCCAGGGCCTCCCATGTGGTATGCTGGCGCCCTATCCACTGGGCTATCGAGCCGGCCCCAAGAAGCAGATTTTTGAGAAGCAGTTCTGATGTTGGAGAGGATGTCCCAGGAGGGGAGAAGTGAGCCATTCACCTGAGAGTCTGCAGCTGGCCTTGTGGAGAGATGCAAAGTGTAGAGAGCCTCATGGTCTACAGCTGAACTTGTGGAGGAAACATAAGCTAAGCCCAGAGAGAAACACAGCCTCAGCAGCAGAGGAACCCAGAAGCCTGAACCCTGGAAAATGTTGGCAGCTGTCTTGCTTCAACATGTGGACTTTGGTGAGGGAAGAAACTTATGCCTTGTGGCCTGGTAATTGTAAGCTTCTACCCCAAATAAATACCCTTTATAAAGACCCACCAATTATTGGTATATTTGGAAAGGCACCCCTTTGGTGACTAATACACTCCCCAATCAAAAGACACAGGCTGACAGAATGGATGACAAACATGAGTCAACCACATTCTGCCCACAAGAGAATCAACCCAGGCCCAGGGACACAAACGAGCCAAAACTGAAAGGTCAGAAAAACATATTCCACACAAGTAGTAACCAACAAAGAGCAGGGGTAGCTATACAAACATCATATAAAAACAGACTTCAAATGCAAGAGTTATAATAGATAAAGAAGGCCATTATACATTAATGAAATGGACAATTCTTCAGGAAGAGAACAGTCATAAATATTTATTACACCCTATCAAGAGTACCCCAAAATATATGAGGCAAACCCTGGCAAAACTGAAAGGATAAATAGACATGTCCACAACAATCACAGGAGACTTCAACACAACACACACATAACCAGACAGAGCAGCCAGAAAGAACATCAACAAGAAAACAGAGAACTTGAACTATATAATAATGAGTTAGACCTAAAAGACATATAAAACAATACTGCACCAAAATTCAGTAAGGCATACATTCCTATCAAGTGCCCATGGATCATTCTCCAGAATAGACCACATGGGCACAATGCAGCTCTCAATAAATATAAAAAGATTTAAATTTTATAAAGTAACTTCTCAGATCTTAATGGAATGAAACTGGACATCAATATTAAGAAAGAAGTATATTCACAAAAGTGTGGAGGCTAAGCAATACACCGCTAAATAATCAGGGGGTCAAAGAGGAAATTGCAAGTGAAATCAGTAAACATATTGGGAAAAATGAAAACAAGACCACAAATTATCAAAACTTATGAGATACAGCAAAAGCAGGCTCAAGAGGGAAATATATAGCACTAAACTCCTATATTAAATAAGAAGAAAGAGCTAAAATCAATGTTCTAACTAAATAATTGGAAAAACTAGAAAAACAACAGCTAACCAATCCAAAAGTAAGCAGAAGGAAAGAAATAATAAGGGTTAGATCAGAAATAAATGAAATTGAGAACTAAAAAAAAATAGACAAATCAGTAAAAGAAAAAGGTGGTTCTTTGGGAAGATTAATAAAATTGACAAAAATCTATGTAGATTAACAAAGGAAAAAAGAGAGATGCAAATAAATACAATCAAAAATGAAAGGGGGATGTTACAATTGACCCCACAAAATGGAAAGGATCACAGGAGAATATTATGAGAAACTCTCTGCCAACAAACAAGACAACCTAGTTGAAATGGACAAATTCCTAGAAATGCACAAATAACTTACACTGACACAACAATAAATGCAAGAACTTAACAAACCAATCACGTTTAAGTATTGAATCCAACATCAAAAATTTCTCAACAAAGAAAAGTCCAGGAACAGGTGGCTTGACAAGTGAATTGTGCCAAACATTTTTTTACATTCTCTCATTTTTTTAAATAATATTTTTTATTTTTTAAAGATACTTAGATTACATAAATGTTACACAAGAATTATAGGGATTCCCATATGCTGCACCTCCCACACATCCCACAGCCTCTCACATAAACATCCCTCTTTAGTGCGGCACATCACCTGCAATGGATATACACATCCGGGGGCTTTGCCACTAAGCATGGACCATAGTTCACATTGTAGACCACGCTCTCTCCCACACAGTTCTACATGTTATATGATGATATAAAATTGCTTATATATGTCATTGCAATGTCACTCAGGATAATTCCCAAGTCCTGAAAAAACCCCTGTATTACAACTGCTTTTCCCTCTCCCTGTCCCCAATATTTAATTTCTTTAAATGTTATTGATCTTCTCCAAGAACCAGCTTTTGATTCTTTTTTAGTTTCTGTATTTTTTGTTCTCAATTTCCTTTATTTCTGCTCTAATCTTTATTACTTCTTTCCTTCTTCTTGCTTTGGGGTTGGTTTATTTTACTTTTAATAGTTTCTCTAGTTGTTCAGTTTAATCTTTGAATTTAGCTCTTTCTTCTTTTTTACTATAAGGCATTTAGGGCTATAAATTTCTCTCTCAGTACTGCCTTTGCTGTATCTCATAAGTTTTGATAAGTTGTGTTCTTGTTTTCATTTTTCTCAATATATTTACTGATTTCAAATGCAATTACTTCTTTGACCAACTGATTATTTAGGAGTGTGTGGTTTAACCACCACACATTTTTAAATTTCCTTTCTATTATTGATTTCCAGTTTCATTCCATTATGATCTGAGAAGGTGCTTTGTATAATTTCAATCTTTTTATATTTATTGATAGCTGCATTGTGCCCTACAATGTAGTCTATCCTGGAGAAAGATTCATGAGTGCTTGAGAAAAAATGTATAATCCACTGAGTTTGGGTGCAACATTCTGTATATGTCTCTTAGGCCTAACTTGGTTATCATATTGTTCATGTTGTCTGTTTCCTTGTTGATCTTCTGTCCAGTTGTTCTACCTAATGATGTAAGTGGTGTGTTGAATTCTCTGAGAATTATTGCAGAGATGTCTATTTCTCCCTTCAGTTTTTTGCCAGAGTTTGCCTTATGTATTTTGGGGAACCCTAGTTAGATGCATAGATATTTATGACTGTTGTTTTTTTCCTGGTGTGTTCTCCCTTTTATTAAAATATAATGGCCTTCTGCATCTCTTATAATTTTTTACTTTTAAAGTATGTTTTGTCTGATATTAGTATAGCTAGCCCTGCCCTTTTATGGTTACTATTTGTGTGGAGTATCTTTTTCCAACCTATCACTTTCAGCCTGTTTGTACCCCTGGGCTTGAGAAGAGTCTCTTGTAAGCCACATATGGATGGTTAATGTTTTTTTTTAATCCATTCTGTCAGCCTATATCTTTTAACTGGGTAGTTTAATCCATTCACATTCAATGATATTACTGAATGCCTTATTTACTTCTACCATTATATTCTTTGCTTTTTATATGTCTTATCATATTTTTGTCTTTTTACTCTTTTGGTTATCCTTTCTTCTGTTCTTTCTTCTATACTCCCCTCCAAGCACCTCTCTCTCTCTCCTGTCTTTTCCCTTTCAGGATCTAAGGTTTCCTTTAATATTTGCTGCAAAAGTGAATTCTTTTTTAAGAACTCCCTTACTTTCTGTTTATTTGTGAATATTTTATACTCATCTTCATTTTTAAAGGATAGTTTTGCTGGATTAAGAATTCTTGGTTGGCAGTTCTTCTCTTTCAGTATCCTAATTGTATCACACCACAGTCTTCTCACCTCCATGGTTTCTGATGAGAAATCTATGCTAAGTCTTACTATGCATCATTTGTATGTGATGGTTTGCTACTCCCTTGATACTCTGAGAATTTTCCTTTCATCTTTGACATTTGTCATTCTGAGTAGTATGTGTCTTGGAGTAAGTCTATTCAGATTTATTCTGATTGGAGTACAGTGTGTTTTTTGTGCATTTATGCACATTTCTTTCATGAGAGTTGGGAAATTTTCAGCTATTCTTTCCTCAAATACTCTTTCTACCCCCTTTCCCCTCTCTTCTCCTTCTGGAATTCCCATGATATGTATGTTGTTGCATTTCATGTTGTCATTCAACTCCTTGAGCCCCTGTTTTATTTTTTCCATTATTTTCTCTCTGTTCTTTTCTCTCTTTAAATTCAGCTGTTCTGACTTCTGTATCACTTATTTTTCTTCTAAAATTTCAAGTCTGCTGTTGTATGCCTCCATGTGTTTTTTTTTTAATCTCACCTATTTTGTCTTTCATTCCCATTAACTCTGCTACATTTTTATTCAGGATTTCAAATTCTACTTTGTGCTCACTTATTGTCTTCTTGATGTCATTTATCTCTTTAAGCCATGTTGTCTTTCAATTCATTAAATTGATTTTGGAAATTTGTGTGCATCTCATTAATTAGTTCTCTCAAATCCTGCATCTCTTCTGGGGTTTTGATATATTCCTTTTCTTGGGCCATGTCTTCCATTTTCTTAGTATGGCTTGTAATTTTTTCCTGAAAGTCTAGGCATCTTATTAGGGTGGTAGTTTACTCAGATGCTCAATTTCTTTCTCTTTCATAGGAATTTATGGGCAGTAGGCTGGGTGTACTGCTACTATTTGATTATTGTTTCAACCTTAATCATTAAGATTGTCCCTGTTAGTTGCTCAAAACTGGGCTTTAGAACCAGTAATGGGTTGCAAACCTACTTCCTGGGGCCTTGGGATGGAGGCTATAAAGGCTGGGATACTTATTTACCTTTAATTTTCTCACATGCACTTCCTTGGTCTACCAGTAGATGACACACTTTGATAGTCCTCTCATTTCAAAGCCTGGTCAGAGTGTGTTTGCTGCAACATTAACAGGTTCAATGTGACAGAGGATCTTGCATGGAAGCTAATAACCTTGTGATTCAAACTTTCTCAGAGACAGCTCTCCAGCCTTCTGTGGCAGCCCCCTCCCTTTTCCTTAGTAGGAAATAATTCAACTCCCCTCTGTATTCTCAATAATCAATCCCAGCCAGTAGAGAGAGAGATGGGAAGAGTCCATTCTCTTTAGTCCTGTATATCTTTAGTCCCTTGTTGGCTCCCAAGAGAAACAATGGCACAGCCCCACCCATCCTGGAAGGGCTTGTTGGACACAGCAGACTAAATTTGTGGGTCAAAAGCTGAGTCAGCCATAGGCTGTGTTCCTCTCTCTCCCCTTTCCTGGGATGGTGGATCCTCAAACTCCCTTTGGCTGTACCCAGCTCTGAAGCCTGAGAATTCTAAAGTGTCTTTAGTGTGGGGGAGGATGCTAGCAGTAGTAGCCACTGGTTTCAACTCTCAGTTTAGCCATTGCATTTCCCCTCCTTTGTCTCTCTTCTGGGCAGTTGCCAGCAATTTCCTGGTGTTCTAAACCCTAGAAGATCTTTTTCCAGGCCATTTCAACCTACCCTCTAGCAACTTTTCTGGGAGAGAGAAAGTCCCTTGTCTTTCTAGTCAGCTACCTTCCCAGAAATCCCTCCAAAATAAATTTTAAATGTAAAGCTGTTATAAGAAATTTTTTATTATATTTTAATAGAAGGGGCAACTCACCAAAAATAAATAAATATAATAAATATTTATGAACTTAATCTGGGTGCTCCAAGAAACAAGAGGCACACACTGGAAAAGCTGAAAGGAGAAATGGACATCCATACAATAATAGTTGGAAAATTTAATATACCACTCTCCACATTGAGTAGAACAACTAACCTGAGGATAAATAAAGAAACAGAGAGCTTGAATAATATGATAAATGAATTAGGCCTAATAGACATTTATAGAGCCTTACATCCCCAAACAGCCGGATACACATTCTTGTCAAGGGGTCATGGATCTTTCTCCAAGATAGACAATATGTTTTGTCACAAGATAAGTTTCAATAAATTTAAAAGATTAAAATAACAAAAAACACTTTCTCTGACCATAATAGAATAAAGCTGGAAATCAATAATGGAAAGAAAAAGGGAAAATTCACAAATATATGAAGATTAAACACACTCTTAAGTAATCAGAAGGTCAAAGAAGAATTTGCAAGAGGAATCAGGAAATATCTTGAGACAAATTAAAATGAGAATACTACATATCAAAACTTATGGTATACAGCAAAAGTAGTGCTGAGAGAGAAATTTATAGCCCTCAATGCTTGCATTAAAAAAGAAGAAAAAGCTAAATTTGAAGACCAAATTGCACACTTGGGGGAACTTGGTAAAAACAAAAAACAAAAAACAATAGCACACTAATCATAAAGTAAGCATAAAGAAAGAAATAAGAATTAGAGCAGAAATAAATGAACTCAAGAACAAAAAAATAGATTCAACAAAACCAAAAGTTGGCTCTTTGAGAAGATTAACAAAATCTACAAACACTTATCAAGACTGAGAAAGAAGAAAAGAGAAAAGATGCAAATAAATAAAATCAGAAATGAGAACATTGACATTGCCACTGACCCTGCAGAAACATGAAATCATAAAAGGATACTATGGACAAATGTAGATCAAAAAACTACACAACATAGATGAAATGGGCAAATTCCTAGAAATACATGAACAGCCTACACTGACCCTAGAAGAAAGAGAAGACCTCAACAAACTAATCACAAGTAAAGAGATTGAAACAGTCATCAAAAACCTCCCCAAAATGTAAAGCCCAGGACCAGATAGCCTCACAGATGAATTCTACCAATCATTGAAAGATGCTCTAATATCAATCTTGCTCAAGTTCTTCCAAAATATTGAAGTGGAAAGAATGCTACCAAACTCATTCTATTAAGCCAACATCACCCTAAAACCAAAAACAGATAAAGATACTATGAAAAAAGAAAATTACAGACCAATTTTTCTAATGAATATAGATGCAAAAATCCTCAGAAAAAATGCTTGTGAAACAAATCCAAAAACAAATTAAAAGAATTGTGCACCATGATCCTGTGGATATTATCCCAAGTATGCAAGGGTGGTTCAACATACAAAAATGTCACTTGGTATAATAAACCACATTAATAGATTGAAGAAGAAAAATCATGTGGTCATCTTGATTGATGCAGAAATGGCATTTGACAAAATACAGCATCCTTTCCTGACAAAAGCACTCCAAAGATAGGAATACAAAGAAACTTCTCAATATGGTAAAGTGTATATGTGAAACACACACAGTTAGCATTGTACTGAACAGTGAAAGACTGAAAGCTTTACCACTGAGATTAGGAACAAGACAAGGGTGCCTACCCACTGTCACTACTGTTATTCACTAATGTGCTAGGAGTTCTAGCTGGAGAAATTATGCAAGAATAAGAAGAAAGGAAGAAGTAAAACTTTTGCTATTCACAGATGATATGATCCTATATCTAGAAAATCCTGAAAAATCTACCTAAAAAGGTAGTAGAACTAATAGATGAGTTCAGCAAAGTGACAATATACAAAGTTAATAAGCAAAAATCAGTAGTATTTCTATGTACTACTGATGTGCAATCTGAGAAGGAAGTCAGAAAAAATCCAATTATAATAGTGACTCAAAAAATCACATTTTAGGAATAAACTTAACCAAGGATAAAGGACCTATAATCAGAAAACTAGAAAACATTGCTAAAAGAAACCAAAGAAGACTTAAATAGATGCATGGACATTCTGTTTTCATGGAGTGGAAAACTAAACATCCTTAAGATGTGAATTCTATCCAAACTGATTTACAGATTCAATGAAATTGCAATTAAAATCTCAACAGCCTTTTTTTTTGCAGTAATGGAATAGCCAATTATCAAATTTATTTGTAAGTCTAAGATGTCCCAAATAGCCAAAAATATCTTTAAAAATAAGAATGAAGTTGGAGGACTCTCACTTCCTGACTTCAAAGAATATTACTAAGCTACTGTGATAAAAACAGCATGGTACTGGCATAAGGAAAGACAGACTGCTCAATGGAAGTGAATTCAGAACTCAGTTATAGGCCCTTACATCTACTGTCAAGTGATTTCCCCCTCATAGATTAGTCCTTTATTGGTCACCAACATGCCAGACATAAGGGATATAAGCACTATGGAAAAAGTAATGGACACTGCTTGCTGTGTTCACAATTTCCAGCTAATAAGCAGCAAAATGTCTTTTAGCCTGCCACTTCTCACAAGTTTATCCCAACTCTAGATTCATAATCATAGTTTAGGATAGCTTTCTAGGTTTCAGAGATCTGCTCCAGCTGGTGTCTTCAGACTTAACACTGTGTGGAAACTCAGGGGTAAACAGGTACTAAGGATCCTGCCTTTCAACACCTAGTCATGATCCCTCCCTGGAATTCTCACTCCCCTGAAAGACCACAGTCATCCTGGTATCTTCATTCAGCACAGCTGAGAAATGGCATGTACAATGGAAACTGTCTTTTCCTGAAATGTTTCAGATCTGTTACAGCAAACAGAATGGAGACCATCAGGGAAAACTCATTCTGGACTCCTTTTTGACCATAGTAGTTATGTGGAAGCAGCTGCAGATTTGATGCCATGAAATGATTTTTGGCAATGCCAAACTCACCAAGCTGGGACACAACAGTCTATTCAATAAATGGTGCTGGGAGAAATAGATATCCATATTCAAAGTAAAGGAAAAGGACACTTATCTCACACCTTATACAAAAATTAACTCAAAATGGATCAAGGACCTAAGTATAAAAGCTAAAACCATAAAACTCCTAGAAGAAAATGTAGGGAAACAGCTTCAAGATCTTGTGGTAGGCAGTAGTTCCTTAAACATTACACTCAATATAGGAGCAATGAAAGAAAAAAATAGGTAAATGGGACCTCCTCAAAATGAAACACTGTAGTTCTTCAAAAAAATTGTCAAGAAAATTAAAAGGCAGCCTACTCAATGGGAAAAAAATATTTGGAAACAATCTATCCTATAAGGATTTGATATCTATATTATATAAATAGATCATAGAACTCAATGATAAAAAGACAATCAACCCAGGGCCCGGCTAGATAGCTCAGTGGATAAAGAGCTCGCTGGGAAACCACATGGGAGGCCCTGGGTTCGGTTCCCAGGGACCTCTCCTAGCGGGCAGACCGCCTTGAGAATGGCAAGCCGCCATGGGCAGGCCGGAGCCGCCGTGGGCAGGGCAAAAAGCTGCC
>PVKH010041628.1:0-10918 GCA_004027955.1 Chaetophractus vellerosus
AAAAAAAAAAAAAAAAAAAAAAAAAAAAAAAAAAAAAAAAGTAGTCTATCGGCTTTTCTTGTTTGTTTGTTTGCCAGAGCTTTTATGACAAGCACCACAAAATGAGTTAGCTTACACAACAAGAATTTATTGATTCACAGTTTGGTGGCTAGAAGTCCAAAATCAAGATGTCACCAAAGCCAAGCCTTCTGTTGGTATCAGTAGTGTTCTGGTGATGGCAGACCTCCATCACAAGACAATGTCCTTGGTCTTCTCCTATGGCCTTCTCGGCTTCTCTGACTTTTGGCTTCCCTGTCTTCAGTTTCTCTGACTTCAAATTAAAAGTTCCTATCTACAAATGGGTTCACACCCATTAGAATGCAGAACATGTATTTTGTGGTGTACATGAATTAATCTCCAACTTATGGGAAGCATTGCTATGACTAGGAACTGTGAACCAAAGCAGTTGCTGAAATCAGATGAGCCAAGAGAAAGAGTAGTTCACCTAAACATTTGCTAAAAAGATGTGTCATTGTTTAAAATATCATTATTTGAGGCAAACATTAGTTTAATGCTAATCTTTTAGTCTTAAAATGCTTATGTAATTTTTTAACCTTTATTTTATACATTTAATAATTGAAAATATAAAGAATTAAAAACTAAAAAGAAAACACAGTTGAATAGAAACATAAATTTCTCAACTAAATGTACTGGATACAAATGAATTTTTTTGAATCATACAATATGTTACACAATATACTTGGTTTATAGTAACACAATCATATAGCATTTGTCCTTTTATGTCTGGCTTGCTTCACTCAGCACAATGTCCAGTTTCATCCATGTTGAGGTATGCTTTACAACTTCATTTCTTCTTACAGCTTCATGATATTCCATCATGTGAATATACACCACAGTTTGTTTATCCGTTCATCAGTTGATCAATACCTGGGTTGTTTCCAACCTTTGACAATCTTGAATAATGATGCTATGAATATCAGTATGCAGATATCTGTTCGTGTTACTGCTCTCAGTTCTTCTGGGTATACCCAGTAGTGGTATTGCAGGGTCACGTGGCAGGTCTATATTCAACTTCTTTAGGAACTGCCAAACAGTCCTTCACAGTGGCTGTACCATTCTGCATTCCCACCAAAAGTGAAGAAGTGTTCCTACCTCTCCACATCCTCTCCAACATTTGTAGTTCTCTGTCTTTTTAATAGTGGCCATACTGATAAGTGAGAAATGATTTCTCATTGTAGTTTTGATTTGCATTTCCTTAATCATTAGTGATGTTGAACATTTCTTCATGTGTTGTTGTTGTTTTTTTTGCCATTTGTATTTCCTCTTTGGACAAATGTCTACTCAAGTCTTTTTCCCATTTTTTAATTGGCTCATTTGTCTTTTTATTGTTGAGTTGTAACATCTTTTTATATATACTGGATATTAAGCCCTTATCGGATATGTGATTTCCAAATATTTTCTCCCATTGTGTTGGCTGCCTTTTCACCCTTTTGACAAAGTCCTGTGAGGTTCGAAAGTGTTTAATTTGCAATTTTTTTTGAGGAGGTCCCATTTATCTATTTTTTCTTTTGTTCAAGTGCTTTGAGTGTAAGGTCAAAGAAACCACCACCTACTACAAGATCTTGAAGATGTTTCCTTACATTTTCTTCCAGTAGTTTTAAGGTCCTCACTTTTATATTTAGGTCTTTGATCCATTTTGAATTGATTCTTGTATAGGGAGTAAGATAGGGGTCCTCTTTCATTCTTTTGGTTATAGATACCCAGTTGTCCTAGCACCATTTGTTAAAGAGACTGTTTTGTCCCATTAACATCAACTTGGTAGATTTGTCAAAAACCAGTTCATTGTACAGGTGAGAGTTTATTTCTGGGTTCTTAGTTCTACTCCACTGATCAATGTGTCTATCTTTATGCCAGTACCATGCTGTTTTGACCACTGTAGCTTTGTAATATGTTTCAAGGTCAGGCAGTAAAATTCCTGCCATGTTGCTCTTCTTTTTCAGAATGCATTTGGCTATTCTGGTGCACTTTCGTTCCAAATGAATTTGGTAATTGCTTTCTCTAATTCTGTAAAGTAAGCTGTTACAATTTTGATTGGTATTGCAGTGAATCTAAAAATCAGTTTGGGTAAGATTGACATCTTCAGGATATTTATTCTTCCAATCCATGAACACAGGATATCTTTCCATTTGTTTAGGTCTTTTAAAATTTCTTTTAGCATTGTTTTGCAGTTTTCTGCATATAGGTCCTGTACTTCTTTATTTAAATTAATTCCTAGGTATTTGAGTCTTTTTGTTGCTATTGAAAATGGCATTTTCCCCCTGATTTCCTCCTCAGGTTGTTCAGTACTAGTGTACAAAAACATTACTGATTTTTGCATGTTGTTCTTTTATCCTGCCACTTTGCTGAACTCATTTATTAGCTCAAATACCTTTGTTGTAGATACTTCAGGATTTTCTAAGTACAGGATCATGCCATCTGCAAATAGTGAGAGTTTTATTTCCTCTTTTTATATTTGGATGCCTTTATTTATTTATTTTTTGTTGTTGTCTAATTGCCCTAGCTAGAACTTCAAGTACAATATTGAATAACAATGTTGACAATGGACATCCTTGTCTTGTTACCATCTTAGAGGGAAAACTTTCAACCTTTCCCCATTGAGTATGATATTGGCTGTGGGTTTTTCATAAATGCCTTTTATCAATTTGAGCAATTTTCCTTCTATTCCTATCTTTTGAAGTGTTTTTATCAAAAAAGGATGCTGGATTTTGCCAGATGTCTTTCTGCATCGATTGAGATGATCATGTGTTTTTTTTCCCTTCAGTTTGTTAATGTGGTGTATTACATTGACTGATTTTCTTCTGTTGAATCAGCCTTGTATACCAGGAATAAATCCCATTTGGTTGTGATATATAAGTCTTTTGATATGCTGTTGGGTTCGATATCAAGTATTTTGTTGAGAATTTTTGCATTTATGTTCATTAGAGAGATTGGTCTGTAATTTTCCTTTCTTGTAGTATCTTTATCTGGGTTTGGTATTAGGGTGATGTTGGCTTCATAAAATGTCTCAGGTAATTTTCTCTCCTCTTCAATTTTTGGAAGATTAAACAGGATTGATGTTAATTATTTTTGAAATGCTTGGTAGAATTCACCTGTGAAGCCATCTGGTCCTGGACTTTTCTCTGATGGGTGAATTTTGATGATGTATTCAATCTCCTTAAATGTGATTGGTTTGTTAAGTTCTTGTATTTCTTGTGGCATCAGTGTGGGTTGGTTGTGCATTTCTAGGAATTTATCCATTTCATTTAGGTTGTCTAGTTTGTTGACATACAGTTTCTCATAACATCCTCTTATGATTCATTTTATTTTTGTAGGGTCAGTTGTAACTCCCCCCCCTTTCATTTCTGTTTGTGTCTGTTTGCATCCTCACTCTTTTTTTTCTTTTATAGTCTAGCTAGGGGTTTGTCAATTTTATTGATCTTCTCAAAGAACAAGCTTTTGGTTTTGTTGATTTTCTTTATTGTTTTGTTGTTGTTGTTGCTGTTCTCAATTTTATTTATTTCTGCTCTAATCTTTATTATTTCTTTCCTTCTGCTTGCTTTTGGGTTGGTTTGCTGTTCTTCTTCTAGTTTCTCTAGTTGTTCAGTTAAATCTTTGAGTTCAGCTCTTTCTTCTTTTTAAATATAGGCATTTAGTGCTATAAAATTCCCTCTCAAGGCTGCCTTTGTTGTATCACATAAGTTTTGATTAGTTGTGTTCTCGTTTTCATTTTTCTCAATATATTTACTGATTTCACTTGCAATTTCTTCTTTGACCCACTGATTATTTAAGAGTGCGTTGTTTAGCCTCCACACATTTGCGAATTTACTTTTTTCCTGTCTATTATTGATTTCCAGTTTCATTCCATTACGATCCGAGAAGGTGCTTTGTATAATTTCAGTCTTTTTATGTTTATTGGGAGCTGCACTGTGCCCTAACATGTGGTCTATCCTGGAGAAGGATCCATGAGAACTTGAGAAGAATGTATAATCCACTGAGTTTGGATGACGTGTTCTGTATATGTCTGTTAGGTCTAACTCATTTATTGTATTGTTCAAGTTCTCTGTTTCATTGTTGATTTTCTATCTAGTTGTTCTAGCTAATGATGTGAGTGGGGTGTTGAAGTATCCAATGATTATTCTAGAGATGTCTATTTCTCCCTTCAGTTTTTCCAGAGTTTGTCTCATGTATTTTGGGGCACCGTGGTCAGGTGCATATATATTTATGACTGTTATATCTTCCTAGTGGATTGTCCCTTTTATTAATACATAATGGTCTTCTGTAGCTCTTATAACTTTTTTGAATTTAAAGTCTGTTTTGTCTGATATTAGTATAGCTACCTCTGCTCTTTTCTGGTTACTATTTGCATGGAGTATCTTTTTCCAACCTTTCAGCTGGTTTGTATCCCTAGGTCTAAGTTGAGTTTCTTGTAAGCAGCGTATGGATGGCTCATGATTTTTAATCCATTCTGTCAGCCTGTACCTTTTGATTGGGGAGTTTAATCCATTTTGCATTCAATGATATTACTGTAAATGCACTATTTACGTCCTCCATTTTATTCTTTGGTTTTCATATGTCACATCTTATTTTTGTCTGTCTTTTTATTCTTTTGGTTACCCTTTCTGCTATTCTTTCTTCTATACTCTCCTCCAAGCATGTCTTTCCTGTCTTTTTCATTCAGTTTCTAAGGCTTCCTTTAATATTTCCTGCAAAAGTGGATTCTTTCTTGCAAACTCTCTTAGTTTCTGTTTGTTTGTGAATATTTTATACTCACTTTCATATTTCAAGGACAATTTTGCTGGATAAAGAATTCTTGGCTCGCAATTTCTCTCTTTAAGTATCCTAGTTGTATCATACCACTTCTTGCCTCCATGGCTTCTCCAGAGAACTCTGTGCTAAGTCTTACTGGATGTCCTTTGTATGTGATGGTTTGCTTTTCCCTTCTGCTCTGAGAACTTTTCTTTCTCTTTAATATTTGACATTCTCGGTAGCATGTGTCTTGGATTAGGTTTGTTTGAGTTTATTCTGATTGGGGCACGGAGTGCTTCTTGGACATGTGAATTCATTTCTTTCATGAGAGTTGGGAAATTTTCAGTTATTATTTCTTTAAATACTCTTTCTGCCCCTTTTTCCTTCTCTTCTCCTTCTGGAGTTCCCATGATGTGTATGTTATTGCCTTTCATGTTGTCATTCAACTCTCTGCACTCCAGCTCAATTTTTTCCATTCTTTTCTCTCTCCAATTTTGGCTGTTCTGTCTTCAGTATCACTTATTCTTTCTTCTTTCATTTTGAATCTGTTGCTATATGCCTCAAATGTGTTTTTGATCTCACCTATTGTGTCTTTCATTCCCATGAGCTCTGTTACTTTTCAAGATTTCAGATTCTTTGTGCTTGTCCAGTGTCTTCTTGATGTCATTCGTCTCTTTAACCATATTGTCTTTCAACTCATTAATTTGATTTTGGATATTTCTGCACATCTCTCTGATTAGTTTTCTCAAATTCTGCATCTCTTCTGGGGCTTTGATATATTCACTTTCATGGGTTATGTCTTCCATTTTCTTAGTATGGCTCATAAATTTTTCCTGATGTCTAGGCATCTGATTAGGATGTAGTTTACTCAGATGCTCAATTTCTTTCTCTTTTTGTAGGGATTTAGTAGCAAGAAGCTGTGTGTTACCACTGCTTTTTGAGTCTTGGCTCAACCTGGATTATTAGGATTGTTCCTGCTGGTTGCTCAAAACTGGGCACTGGGCCCAGTAATTGGTAGTAGACTCGCTTCCTAGGGCCTGGGGGAGGAAGACTATAGAGGCAGGAAAAAGCCTCTACTACTTATTTTTAATTTTCTTGCACACACTTCCTTTTTCTGCCAGCAGATGGCACTCTTTGGCAGCTCTCAGTTCAGTGCCTGGTGGGGGTGTATTTGTTGCAACACAGACTGGATCAATGTGATTAAGCTTCCTGTCTGGAGGCTAAGAGCCTTGTAATTCAAACTTTCTCTGAGACAGCTCTCCAGCCTTCTCTAGCAGTCCCTTCCCTTTTCCTGGATTGGAAATATTTCCACTCCCCTCTGAGTCCTCAACAATGTGTCCCTGTTACTATAAGAGGAGATTGGGAGGGTTGTATATCTTTAGCCCCTTGCTGGCTCCCAAGGCAAACAATGGCATGGCCCCAACTGGCCTTGAAGGGCTCCTGGGACACAGGAGACCAAATTTGTGAGTCAAAAGCTGAGTCAGGCTTAGGCTGTGCCCCTCTCTCATCCCTTTCCTGGGGTGTCCTCAATAATTAGTCCCAGCTAGAAGAGAGGGAGATTGCAAGGGTCAGATTTTTCCAGTCCTCCCTGGGGTCCCAAGGCAAACCACTGTGTGGCCCCACCTCACTTGAAAGGGCTCATGGAACTCAGCAGACCAAATTTGTGGGTCAGAAACTGAGCTAGCCTTAGGCTGTGTCCCTCTCTCTTCCCTTTCCTGGGGTGGTAGATCCCTGGAGCCCCCTTTGTCTGTGGTCGCAGGCCCAGAGGCCCAAGAATTCTAAAGTGTCTTTATATGGGGGATGGTACTGGCAGCAGCAGCCGCAGGTTTCAACTCACAGTTCTGTCATTGCAATTTCCCTCCTTTGTCCCTATTTCCTATGAGTGGTATCCAGCCTCAGTCTGGTGTCCCAAACCCTAGAAGATCTTTTCTCTAGATTGTTTCAACCTGTCCTCCAGCTATTTTTCTGGAGGAGAAGAGAGACCCGTGTCTTTCTAGTCTGCCATCTTCCCAGAAGTTCTGCTTATATAATTTTTGATTCAGTCATTTTATTGTTCAAACACTTCAAAGACTATCTGAACACTTAAATCCTAATTCCTTCTCAATTTGACCCTTTTCTGCATTTCTAGTCTCATCATCTTCCAACTTCCAACATACTTGCATTTATCCCCTGCTACACTGAACCATTTTCAGTTTCCCAAGACAAATAGGCTGTTTCCTGTTCTTTTGTGGAGTTGAGATAAGAGGGGACAAGGACCAAATCATAGAAATTCTTACAAGCCATAGTAAAATAATTTATTTTATTATAATAGAAATAGTTTTAAGTTGGAGGGGAACTAAACTGATTACATTTTGAAAAGATTTTTGTTTGTTTATTATATACAGGATGCATTTGGCAGAAGAGAGTGGCAAGAGTAGAGCAAGAAAAGTAGTTTAAAAGTGATTCTAGTAGTTCACGTGGAAGATGCTGGTAGCAGAGGTTAGTTGTTAGCAGTGTAAATGTGAAGAGAAGAATGAATTGGTTATCTTAATTACAGGTAGTACCAAATTTATTTTCCCACAGATTGGATGTGCGTTGGTAGAAATGAAGAGAACAAGCAAATACACTCTAGGTTTGAATGCTGAATGGAATATAGCAACATTTATTTAAGAAGCCTGTACTGTTTTGAACTTATTAAATATAAGATACATTTTATAAATCCAAGTGGAGATATGAAGTTCTTGAGCTCAAATGAGGGATAAGTGCTGAAGAGATCAATTTGGGAATTATTAGCATATTGATAGAATTTAATGGAGTCTGATGAAGTCACTAGTTGAAAGAGGGTAGATAGAAAGAAGAGAGGTCTGGAGCCAAGTTCAAAGTTCTCCAGTACTTAGAATTTAGACAGAGGAGGTAAAGCCAGCAAAGGGCAGTTAGAAAAAAGTAGCAGAAAACCAAGAGAGTGTGAGGTTATGGAAGCTAAGAGAGGAAAGTCTTTCAAAAAGGAGAGGGCAGACAGTTATGTCAAATACTCAAATGCTACTAAGAAATTGAACCAGGGGCCGGCTGGATAACCCAGTGGATAGGGTGCCGGCATACCACATGGGAGGCCCCGGGTTCGGTTCCCGGGGACCTCTCCTAGCAGGCAGACTGCCTTGAGAATGGTAAGCTGCCATGGGCAGGCCAGAGCCACCGTGGGCAGGGCAAAAAGCTGCCATGGACAGGGCAAAAGCTGCCACGGGCAGGGCAGGTCACCTGCAAATGGAGCGCAGCCAGCCACCCGCGAACTGAGAGCCGGCCGTGAATGGAAGCAGAAGCCGCCCGCAAGCGGGGAAAGCCGCGCCTGCGCAGTGACCAGTCTCGGCTCGTCGCTGCAGCGGTGGGAGGGGAGATATGTAATAAAATAAATAAATCTTTAAAAAAAAAAGAAATTGAATCATATGAGGACCAAATAATGGCAACTAGATTTGACAAAATGGTTATTGTGGATGAATTAGACAAGATAATTTTTGCTATACTGGATAAAAAGAAATTATAAATGAATTAAGGAGGGATTCTGAGAAGAGATACTCTTCCTCGTTGGCAACGTCATTGGATGGAACCCTTCCAATCTTTCTGCCCAGTCCCTCCTAAACCTGAAGTGAGTTGTCTTGGAATAGCTTATTTCTCAATTTATCCATGCTGATGTCCCTACGTTAGGATCCATATCTGGTCCCTGGGAAAAACGCATCCTTATTGAAATTGGTGGTGAAGGTACAGTTACTTTTCAAACACCACCTTCTACTTTTATGCCATAGGCAACTTCAGCTAGCCTATTTCCCATTAAGCTTGAGTCAATTATAAGTCTATTGCCTCATGCTCCTCCTTGTCTTCTTGTCCAAACTTGATGCTAGGATAAATAGCATACCTGTCCCTTGCCTATGAAGTGGGTGTATATGTGTGTGTGATTATATATGTGTATGAGTCTGTGGTAGTAGGATGAAGGCACAGTGGGCAAGGGAAAATGTCACAGCCCTTCACCAATTTTCTTAAACAAAATTCTTTCTCCAATTATCCACTGCACTCTTGGCCTCTTTAAAATGTTTCAGAGATGGAAAGTGGGAGGTGAACCCAAAATTACTAGATGAATTATTAGCCACCTTCTTTATAAGTCCTGATTAGGTGGTGAATTAGGGTTCCCTAGGGAAACAGACCAACAGGAGATACCTATAAACAGTATGACATTTTATAAAATTGTCTCATCCGACTGTGGGGCTGCACAAGTCCAAATTCCATAGGGCAGGCTACAAGCCATGGACTCTGATGAAGGTCCTTGTTGAGTTCCCCAGGAGACACTGGCTATCTGAAGTAGAAATAGAAATTCTCTCTTTGAATGATGAACTCACTTCTCCTTTTAAGGAGAACTGATTGGATGAGATATCACTCATTGCTGATGGCAGTCTCCTTAGTTGATTGTAGATGTAACCAGTCATCTATGCAATTGACTAACTAATGATTAAAATCCATGAAATATCCTTTTATTATAATTAGCGCAGTGCTTGCTTGATCTAGCAACAGGGCAACATTACCTGGTCAAGTTGAGACATTAGTCTAACCATCTTAGCAGCCATACATATCACCTTAAACTATACTTAGTTTCTAAATAAAAACAATAAAAAATATTTATATACTTTTTTTTTTCCTATCTAACAATACTCAACTATCCAGTGCACAACCAGAAATGCACTAAATCCCTCCAGAATAGGGTACAAGTCCTTGAGTAATATTCACTCTTAAACTTGACATCCTTAAGTTTAAGTACTAAGACATGAAACTAATACAGTTTATGGTAGATGATAAGGGGATAGGATAGGAAAGAAAACAAAGATATTCATTTTATATCCATATACAAACATACTCATAACAAAACAAGGAATAAATATTCATGACCATTACAGTCCTCATTTCTATAACTGATCATGTGATCAAACTTTATCACTGCCATCTTCCACTACCCATTCTACATTCCCTTTATCCTCAGAAAGAACTTTAGCTAGCTGTGTTTCTTTGCCTGGTGGAGAGACCCAAACCTTCATTCCTGAAGATTCTGGGCCATTGTTAATCCTGCCTGGATTATGTTGTTGCAATTTTCCATTGACTTTAATCACAGGGCATGGTAGCATTAACAGACCCCTGGGGGATCTCCTATATTCCAGGTAAACTCTTCTTTACCTCCATAGGTGCAGTCCTATTTCTCCTTGATAGTCAGGATCAGTCACCCCAGCCCATACAGTAACTTCTTTCTTTGTCTGCTGATTCAGAGGCACGAGGAGCCAAAAATGGCCAGGTGGCAATCTTAACTTCCAATTCAATGGAATCATTGCTGTGTTCCCTGGTGGAAGCATTCCTCCTTTTGGAACTAAGACCTGTAGACCAGCAGAGCTTAAGGTTGCAGGGACAGGAAGCAAGAATCTTTCTAGTGGATCACTAGGAGTAATAGTGAGTGGTGCCATTCCCATTTCCACCCCTTAATTCCTGGACCTGTGAATCCTGGCTTTCAGATACAGCACCATAGAGAATATGTTGATTTAGAGAATACATAGCCTCCTGGAGAACAATGCCCCAGCCCTGCAAGGTATTGCTACCTAGTTGGTTCAATAATTGAGTATTTAAAAGGCATTCCACTGTTCTATCAATCAAGCTGATTCAGGATGATCGGGCACATGGTAATACCTGTGAATTCCATGAGCATGTGCCCATTCCCACACATCATTTGCTGTGAAGTGGATTCTTTGATCAGAAGGAATGCTGGGTGGAATACCAAGACAGTGAATAAGACCTTTGGTAAATCCTTGGATGGTAGTTTTGGAAGAAGCACTGCATGCATGGAAGGCAAAAACCATATCTTGAGTATGTGTCTATTCCAGTTAGAACATATTGCTGCTCTTCCCATAATGGAAGTGGTCCCATGTACTAACCTGCCACCAAGTAGCAAGCTGATCACTTCGGAGAATGGTGATTATGGGTCTCTGCTTTTGGCAGATTGGGCACTCAGCAGTAGCTGTAGCCAAGTCAGCCTTGATGAGGGTTATACATATTTCTGAGCCCATGTATAACCTCCATCTCTACCTCCATAGTCACTTTGTTCATGAGCCCATTGGGCAATGACAAGAGT
>PVKH010041629.1:0-10926 GCA_004027955.1 Chaetophractus vellerosus
TCCCCCTGCTGCAGGGATCCACTAAGTCAGCTCACCTCGTGGTGGCCTGCCCGCCCGCGGCGGCTTGCCCTGCCTGTGGCGGCTTGCCTTCTCGAGGCAGTCCCGGGAACCGAACCCGGGGCCTCCCATGTGGTAAACCGGAGCCCTACCAATTGAGCTACAGCCAGTTCTCTATTTGCTTACTTTCCAAGACAGGTTTTCTGAATATATTCTTCAGCCATTTCGGTTTAACAAGACAATGAAACTTATCATTCTGCCTTAATTAGGATTCTGAAATAGAGTAGGACTTTCCAATAAGTTTAGTTTAAATAAGATTCCCAGGGATTGAAACTGACTACCTTCCCCATAGAGAGCCTTCTACCTCTCTATTCCCAGCTGGTCAAAAATGTTTAATTATTTTACATATTGAGCTTTCATTTGAGGCAAGATCTACTAAACTGGGTACAGCAATCTTAGATGTAGGGAATTAGAAATCTTTCCTTCATGGAGCTATAATGGCCATATTAGACAATTAAAATGGCAGACTTGCTGCAAATTAAGCCTTATAGACTGTCTTATAATTGGGCATAGGAATTCAGGGTTACAGAGAGGTTTTTTTTTTTTTTACAGTTTTTGTTAAACATTTTTTGTGTGGCAGTTGAATAAAGTGACTGTGTACAGAAATGAATCGTTTCCTGTTGTTACTTCACATATTAATGAATATCTTGGATGTTACCTCAAAGGAGTTAGGTTTTGGAAACACATGCTGATAATTTCTTACTTAATAAAACTTCTCATCTATTGAAGACAGATTAAAAAAGAAAAACTGCCTGAGAGGCAAGCCCTTAGTAGACATATCATTTACGTTTTTAAAAAATCTTTTTTTTTTTTTTTTGCAAATAATAGAAAATGACTCTAGCTGGCTGAGCAAAAGGGGAAAAAGGTAATAAGATATCTTGAAATAAGATATTTCAAGAATTTGGAAAAACTTGAACAGCCAGAATCAAAAAAGAAAGGGCCTTAGCAGAAGCATTTGTGAGTACTCTCTGTAAAGAGCTGCCCTTAACTCTGAGCTCCAAAGACTTGGGGTCTTGGTTTCCCATTGTTACGCTTCATTCCATACTCCCAGGAAAGACAAGTGCATAGGCTGTTTGTATCAGGGAACCACCTCTGGAATAGTTTAGAATTAGGCTAATCCTTTATTGCATCTGTGCAGACAACATTTGAGAGCTGCTACCTGTGTCCTATTTTCAGGTTAACTCTGCGGAATTCTTTTAACCACTGTGTAGCAGTTTGATATTGTTTATGAATTCCAAAAATAGATATTGAATTATGTTTGTGAACTGGTCTTTTCCTCTGGGCATATTATACTGTATTGGATTCAGAGGTTTCACTTTTACTTGATTAAATTATGATTAAGGCTTTGATTGGGCCAAGTCAGTAGTAGTTTCTCACAGAGAAAACTACATGGCAGTGCAGAGGAGTTAGAGTTTTAATGCTGGAGACTGGGAAGTGAGCACACAGAGGAGTAGCGAGAAGGCTCCATTAGACACAGCAGAGGTACCAGGAAGAGAGACCAGTCGTTTGCCGGATAGTCTACAGCTGACCTTGTGGAGCTGGCAGAGCAGCTGATCCCAGAGAGAAGCAAGTCCTGGGAAGAGAGGAACCCAGGAAGCCTGAACCCTCGCAGATGTCGGCAGCCATCTTGCTCCAACACATGGCAACATACTTTGGTGAGGGAAGTAACTTATGCTTTATGGCCTGGTAACGGTAAGCTTCTACCCCAGATAAATACCCTTTATAAAAGCCAACAGATTCCTGGTATTTAGCATCAGCACCTCTTTGGCTAATACACACCGTTTGGTAAACATGTTTTCCAGACCTTTAATTATATGGGTTGCTTTCTACTGAATGAAATCCATTTTGACAGTGTTCTTAAAATGTAGTGCTACAGATATGATGGAGCAGCACAGAGGACATGGGAACTGTTCTGTGCTTTGATTTGGTAATGAGACCTCATATTTTGTTAACCGGCTTTAATAGTCATGTTAGGTTATTCTGAAATTGTAGTCAACTACTTTTTTAAAGTATCCTTTTTGTTTACTTCTTTCTCTCTCCCTCTTTCCTTTCTTTCTCTCAGGTAGGCATTATGTATCCTGTTTTGCCATTGATTTTTCACAGTTGCTTTTTCATTCAGTATTTCAAGTTATATAGACTACTTTTTAAAAAATCCAAATACCATTTCTTTCATTAAAAGTTTTTATTATGAAAACAGTTCACTGTGCATTTCAGAAATTTTGGGAATACTGAAAAGCACAGAAGAAATGAAAACTGAGCTGTAGTCTCACTTCTTAGGGGCAAAGTGATGCTTCAATGTAATAATTACATTAATGTACATGATCTCATTTTAGATAACAGTACCCCATGAGGGTATCATATTTCTAATTGTACAACCATTCTACTCCTCTTTCACAAATCTACATGGCTCTGTGAATAGCTCCCCAGGATTTTACATAGTTTTGCCAATCTCTGATGTGATGACAGATGCACTGAGCCTCGAGAGCCCCTCAGAGTCTATATTTCATTCATTACCTTCAAGCAACAAAAGGACAAATGGACAAGTAAAGACATCTAACAATCAACCAGTTGTTCAAGCCACATGATGCAAAACAACCAACTTCAGAGGATTTTCCTTCCTTAACTGATGGGTTATTTGAGACTTAGCCCCAAGGTCAAGAGACACACACCAAAACATTCATGGGAGGAGTCATTATTCTTGTTCATAGCTTACAACCCTGTTTACATGCATTGAGAGACTATCTGCTGAATGAAATTCCCCAGATCAGTGAGGACTCTATTCCTTTTCAAATCAAGTTAAACTTGCCATTCCTGCTGCTTTCAACAGAGAAGAACAGGAGGTCTCCAGAGCTTGCAACCTGAGCGGCCCTCATCCTCTAGTGTTTTCCCCTAATAGGCAGGATGTGATCCGTGTGGCATTCCCTCATGTTAAGCGTGAGACCAGTGTGTCCTTTACTCATTTGCAAGGTACAATAGTGTGTTACTTCAGAGAAAGGCTCTCTTTTGCTTGAACTCTGAAAAATGACCTCGGAGCCATGTTTTTTAAACAGCAAACTAGTGTTTATTTGCACAAAAATCAGAGCTTGGTTACTTCTTTTCAGTGAGCTAATTTTGGCTCTTGTCCAGAATAAAAACGAAGTTGTGGCAAAGTGCTGGAACAGATGTTAGAGTCCAATTTGCTCTTGACAACAACGACAGTTCACTATGTAACTGAAAACAGTCAACTCCGTTTCCACATCTGTAAAATGATTGTAACGTCTGGCCTCAGAGAGGGAGAGAGAGAGAGAGAGCGAGCGATCTGGGAAGTTCAGCTGTGTAGCAATGCCCAATTTCCACTTACCACAGTTACTACCCAGAGGACCCAGCTTTCCTCTTGTCAGCTACCCCTGTTTTCAACACCTAGGGATATTCAAATTGATCAACAAAGATGAAATGGTGATGTGTGAAATTACTTTTCCTACTTAAGGCATCAGTTTCCCCATTTTGTGAAATAAGAACATTGGCCATAATTTGTTGTTTTTGAAAATGTTTAAAGCTGCAGAATCTTTTCTTCAGATGAAACATTATACTCGGCCAAAGTCAGAATATTTATTCCACCTAATATCATGACAAAGCTAGCATTAAGACATTGTGGTACAATGGGGCAACAAAGGATCAACTAATTGATTAATAGAAGAGAATTGACCAAGGTAGAGTCAAGATGTCATCCCACATGTATACAGTCATTTGCTTTCCAGCAAAGGCAGCAGAGCAATCCAATCCAGTGGGGACAGGAACATCTTTTTAACAAATGGTGCTGAAACAACTGGAAATCCATATGGACAAAGAAATGAGCTTTGATCCTTAATCTCAGTGTTTTAGTTTTCCAGGGCTGCTATGACAAATACCACCAACCAGTTGACTTAAACAACAGGAATTTATTATCTCACAGTTTTGGAAGCTAGAAGTTCAAAACCAAGGTCTTGACAAGCCACATTGTCCTGGAATCTGTGAGGTTCTGGTGCTGGCTGTCCATGATCCTTGGGATTCCTTCTTGCATCTTTGCCTCCAACACCCCAGTCTGTACATTTCATTGAAAGTAAATTGTACTTCAAAGGAGACAAATTATGAATAAATATTGCACTCTAATTAACGATATGCATGCTAAAGTGCAAGAAGCATACTGCCTACAACTTATTTTGCAATGTATGAAAAAAAAAGATGGGTTTATGAATGGATAGATGGATAGATGGATGGATGGACAAGCATGTGATTAAGTATAGGATATATGGGCATTCATAACCATTCTGTATGTTTGAAAATCTATCAAAATAGTTTGTTAAAAACACATGCATGCACACAACAAAAGTCTACCATCAGTCTCTGTTGACATAAGGAGAAAGTAAAACTTTAGCAACTATAAGACTGTCATTTCCTTTCTTTCCAGTTTTAATTTCCTGGCTTTTGTCTCTTTACTTACTTTATCACGGCATTTATCACATTGTATTGTGATTGCTTCTTTACTTCTAAGTCTCTCCTGCTAGATGAAAATTTCTCCCAGATGAAGAGTGTCTGTTTACTGTTACAAGCTCATTGTCAACACAATTCCTGGCACAAAGTAGGTGTTAGCAAATGAAAGAAACATGGTCATAATTGCTGATTTTCATGAATATAGATGAATTTAAAGCTAGAAAATTGCAACACTCTTCCTTTATGATTGTCCTGGTGATTTTTTGGGAGAATGAGTCATAAATTAGGGTAAATAGCAATCACCCTTCATTGCTATAATAATAACAAGGTTTTACTTTTTTCACTTTCTGTGATTGAACAAGGAAAAACCCAACTTAAGTATATACCAAAATATTCAGAATTATCCCAGGTAGAAGGCACAACAGAGATAAGCACAAATTTTTTGGTTGAGATAAAATAAATAAATTTGAGGTAAGGCTCTGTATTAAAAATGAAAGCCTTTGAAGCTCTTTATACCAAAGTGTTGCTTTCCTACAACATAGGAAATAGAAAACCAACAATGATCTTTAAGTACCCCTCAGTTACATTCTGAAGCAAAGTGGCATGAGCTACTACGCTTCAGAAGTCTTGATTTTTGGAGTACGAAAATGTAATGTGGCATATCTGGCACATCCAGTTAGGAAAAGTCCTTATAATTTGTGAAAATGTGCTTGCTTGGACATGTTAGACACCAGAATCTTTTCTAAATAGTCAGTTTGGACCACCTGATTAAAATAATTGTCTTTATCAATAATTGATATGGCTATTTTCATGTGAGAATCATATAGACAAACAGTATTGGTGTATTAATGTATCCAAGATGAATTAAAACATATGTCCACAAAATGAATTTTCATAGCAGCTTTATAAATGCCAAAAAGTGGAAATGGCCCAGGTATCCATCAAAGGAGAACAGAAAAGCTATGGTATATAGGCTTAATAGGGACCCAAAATAATCACTAAATCTGATTGACAGGAACACTTTCCAATTCATCAGGCAAAGTCATTACAAGAAAAGAGAATTAATGAACAATATTCCTAATTAACTCGGACAGAAAAATCATTAGAAAATTTTAGCAAATTAAATATAGCAATGTATTAAAAGGGAAAATACATCATGATCGAGTGGGGCTTACCTCAAAATTGCAAGGTTAGGTAGTTCAACATCCAAAAATCCAGGTAATTTGCCATATTAGCAGAATAAAGGAGCAAAAGAATATGGTCATTGTAATTGGTCCAGAAAAAAACATTTGAAAAAAAATCAACACTTGTTCATGGCAAAATCTTTCAACAAAAAGGGATAAAAGGGAATTTCTTCAACCTGTCAAAGGACATTTACAAAAAATGCCTATGATTCACATATTTAATGGTGAAAACAGAATATTTTCTTCCTAATATAAGAAACAAGGAAAATTTTCTGCTTTCATCACTCTGATTCATTGTCATACTGAAGTCCTAAACAATGTAGTAAGGCAAGAAAAAGAGAAAAAAGGCACAGAGATTGGAAAGGAAGAAATAAAACTTTTTATTTAAAATGATATGATTATCTACACAAAAAATCCCACAGAATGGAAAAGACGTTACTAGGACTAATAAGTGAGTTTAGCAAGGTTGCAGGATACAAGGCCAATATAAAATATTGTGTTTCTAGATACTAGCAATAAACATTTAGAAATTGCAATTTAAAAAGTAGCATTTACAATAGCACCAAAAAAAATCATGAGATCTTTAGGGAAAATCTAACAAAATATGTGAAAATGTGTATTCTTAAAACTACAAAACTTTCATAAGAGAAAATAAAGAAGCCCTAAATAAATGGAGAAAAATACTGTGTTCATGGATTGGAAGACTCAAAATTATTAAGGTGTCAATTCTCCCCAAGTTCATCTATTGATTTTACACAATCTCATTCAAAACCTTGGCATTTTAAAATAGAAATAGACGAGTTGATTCTAAAAAATATTTGGAAAAACAAAGGAACGTATTCAAAATAACTTTGAAAAAAAAAAAAAGAACACCACCAAAGTTCAAATACTCATAGTACTTGATTTCAAGACTTAATACAAAAATACAGTAATTAAAACTATTTGGAATCAAATAGTGAGTCCAGAAACAGACTCATACAAAAACCTGCATATCAATGTTTATTGCAGATATTTTCAATATTGCCTCAAACTGGAAATAATCCAAATGTCTTATCTGGTGAGTGGATAAATAAATTGTCATATATCTATAAACTGGAATATTACTGAGCAATAATAATAATTAATAATATTAACAAACCACTGATACACACTACAATATGGATGTATCCCCAAAGTACTATGGTAAGAGAAATAAGCCAGACTTAAAAGGCTACAGACTATATGATTCTGATCACATGATACTCTCAAAAAGACAAAACTAGAGGGAAAGAAAAGAGATCAGTGGTATCCTGGGTCTAGGGATGGGGAAAGCAATTGGCCACAAATGGGCATGAAGGAAAATTTTAGCGTAATGGAATTATTCTATATTTTGATTGAGGAGGTAGTTACATGGCTATATATATATTTGTCAAAATGTATAGAATTGTACAACTGAAGGGACAAATTTTTTTTAAAGATTTATTTTTTATTTATTATATATCCCCCCCTTTCTGCTTGTTCTTGCTGTGTTCATTTTTGCGTTCTGCTGTGTCTGCTTGTCTCCCCCTGCTGCAGCGACCTGCTGAGTCAGCTCACCATGCGGCAGCCTGCCTGCTCGTGGCAGCTTGCCCTGCTTGCGGGGGCTTGCCCTGCCCGCGGAGGCTTGCCCTGCCTGTGGCGGCTTGCCTTCTCAAGGTGGTCTGCCCGCTCGAGGCGGCCCCGGGAACTGAACCCGGGGCCTCCCATGTGGTAAACTGGTGTCTTACCAATTGGGCTACAGCTGGCCCCCTGAAGGCATAAATTTTACTTTATATAAATTAAATCTCAGTAAATATGACTTTAAAAAATTGATAGAGTAGATTGGTGGTGGGATGGGGTTTACTAGGAAGGGCACAAAGAAACCTTTTGAGGGTGATGGAAATATCCCATATTTTGATTGCTGTGGTGGCTACATAGTTGTATGCATTTGTCAAAACTCATCAAATTGTACACTTAAAACCTTCACATTTTATTGTACTTAAATTATACCTCAAAAAGTGAAAAAAAAAACCCTACTGGTGGCTATATTGTAGTATAAATGAAGTTTGCTTACCATTTAAATTAAGTAAATGCATCTATATACAAACATATTGAAATATACCTGCAAATTAATACTGTGTTTCCAGAATCCATCTCAATCCCTTCTCAGTGAGGAATGAATTTAGGCGTAGTTACATGGTTAAAAGGAATACTTTTTCCATCCAGTCTAGAATATTTTCTTCATTCATTGTGCTGACTTATTGCTTGTTAATATTTTCTTCTATATCCCACACCAATGTGTATTGGAAAGATTACTTCCTTGTATTATGGTGGAGAATTCTGTTTCTCTCTCTGAATTTGCTCCCTGTTCTGACTGTAACAACAGAATCTTTATCAACTTTCTGAGAAGTGTGAAGGATCAGAGATTTTTGCTTACTCGCAAGCTAATAAGTTTGCTTGGCACAGTTTCATGGATGCTGGTAGCAGACACAAGACTCCTGAGTTAGAGACACAGGAAAGCTTATTGCTCAGAGCAATAGCAGCAGATAGAGTATCAACATGTTTTTGCACTTGTTTCCTAAGCCCCAGTTCCCACATGGTGTTGCAAAGGGGCCAGAGGCTATCTGCACAGGCAGTGCATTTTATTACAGGGGATGAACCCAGAGTTTAGGGACCTGAATCTTTTATAATAGATGGGAACTATGCCTGCTCCTTGCTCTGGAGGGAGACATTTACTTTATTGTGCTGGATAGTAAGCACCCCTACTTTTGCTTCAGAGGAAGACACTATCTCTGTGTTCCAAGGCCTTTTACTGCAGAGGGAGTCATTATCGCTACTTATCAAGGCTGTTTGCCATACAAACATCCTGGAAAAGACAGGTCAGAACACAGAGTAGTCAGTGTGTCACTTACAAGATGTGCAGAGTTGCAAGAGACCCATGGAGAATTGTTACCGAGCACAACTTTCCAAACCTCTATTTGTGATGGTTCCTAATTTGCCAAGAAGTAGGTCTGTAAATTTATGAAATTTAGGGAGAGTCACTTTAATGCAATCCTCATTCTGCTAAATTGTCTTCTGTCCATCTGCAGAAATCTCTCTCCTCATCCTTCCCTGAATGTGTTTTCTTTCTGTTCTACATAGCAACCATGGAAATAATTAGATAGACTTTATTGATTTGGGGGTAGAAATAATTTCAGTTGAGTAGTGCCTGAAAAATTTTTCCAAGTGTTTAGAAATGATTGGCTTTATCTTAGTTATTATTGCTGCCACTCTCATACTTTCAAACATCACTTCTGGCAGAGTCAGCTGCGATTTTACTATTTAACCATTTTGTGTCTATTATGTGCATAAGATTTTTAGTTTTCCTTAAGGCTTAGTTTTCAGGTTGTTAGTTTTGTGCAAAATATTTTCCATAGAAATATGTAGTTATCTGGAAAAGAATGTGTCCAGTAAAAAGTATCTTGCCTGTGTTTTGTTTTATACATAGAAGATACTCAAAACATTTATTCATCAATACTCTTTAAAGGAGTAACAATACTCACCAAATTGTGGTAATATGGCAATTTTGCTATTTGCTGTAATGGATAAATAAACATATAATCCACATTAATATAAAGTTATATAGATCTAATACCAAAATTATGATACTATTTAGTTTGTAGAAATGGAGGAAATGGAGAACAGACGTGCATTATATCTATCTATCTATCTATCTATCTATCTATCTATCTATCTATCTAATTTTTTTGCTGCTCTGGGTTTGATGCTAAGGATCCACATCTGAAAATGACAGGTGTTAAGTTCTTCACATTCTAGATTGACTATCCTTACAGTTGGACCAAGTTACTGATGTGACCACAGAATGTATGAAAGGAGAGGCTGAATTAGCCCTACTTCCACCACCCATTAACCCTGCTTTTCATTCTCCTTCAAAGACCATGGAGGGAAAAGAGAAAGGCAAATTGGGAAGGCAATGTTAATGATGAGAGATTGCTCTCTCCCTTCGCCAGTAGTGGACAAGTTCTCACTGAGATTGGGATTACGGGAGGGGAAGACTGGTTTTGTTTCCTGCCTGGATGCCTGCTGTGGCGTAGAGCCCATAGGCCCACCTTGGGAGTGCAGCAGAGCATGGGACTGGAGTCTGCTTGACTTGGGGTCCTGAACTTAGAGTCACATACCTGCATTTCCCCTGGAGATTAGTGAAGGTGGGGATCTTGCTGGAACAACCTATGCTAGTGGGGTGAGAAGTAACTGACACTGTGTCTGGGAAGAAAGCATGTCTCTTCACCCTCTCCCAAAGCCTTTGGAGGATTTCAAAGATTCTGATGAATTCATACTGAAGGCACGTGATGTTTAGAGGAGGAGGCAGTAGTCTCAGGTTGAGAGGGTAGCCAACTGCCACTCAAAAACATGGTGCAGCTTAAAAACATGGCTAGGAGCATGGTCTGCTGGTGGGGCTGGAGAGAGACATAACTGCAGAGGGATGGAGGGCTAACACCCCAAGAAAAACCACACACACACCTACTTTCAGGAGTTTTCCATGCCAAAGGAGACTTACAGCAGCAGAAGGAGCCTGCTGGAGCCACTTTGCATTTATTCAATCCTGGAAATAGATACAGTAAAGGAAGGGGCAAATGATGTCTCAGAACCAGAACTACCCTGCACACCCAACCTACACCCCCCTCAAGCTGGTGTGGGAGAAGCTGTGAAAGAGAAGATGACATCTCCTTCTCAATCAAGGCCCTGTATTTATCAGGTTGGATTTATGCTTTGGTAAGAAACTTCAAAATCTCAGTGGCTCAGCACCACAGAGGTTTAATCTTCCTTTCACATAAAGTCTGTTAAGAGTCTGTAGGCTGTCTAGGATAGCACTCTTCCAAGTGGCGACTTCGGGATCTAGTCCGCTTGCGTCTTGTAGCTTCTTTGCCTCTGTGGTGTGTGGCCCAGGAAGGAGAGGAAAAGGAAAGTTTAACAGACCAAGTCCACTCGCAAGCCGTTAGGCCCAGCAGTCATATTTTCCCAACCTAAAATCAAGGGAGGCTGGGAGCTGTTGGGGATCATGTAGAATATCTCATGAGCACTATTGTCTGTGCCTAAGTCACCAGCCTGGTTAGTAAAGGGAGAGGGGAAGAATTTTAAATTGATATGAGACTGAGCTTTAGAATGCATTGAATTTTGTTAGCCAAAAGTGTAAGGGGAAGCTATAACTCACTCTAAGGTATCATTAAGAGACAGGAAA